>VZSZ01001078.1:0-20666 GCA_013398815.1 Ibidorhyncha struthersii
GGTTGGACTCGATGATCCCAGGGGTCTCTTCCAACCTAGACGATTCTATGATTCTATGATTTAGTTGCATTGACATGAAATTTCAAAACCCTTTACTATCACAAGTTTGCACAATGAAATTGCATTTATCAATCTTTTTAGTGTTTAATACTGGTATTATATGATGTGTAAATAAATTAGTGTGCAAGTAAAGAAAATATTTTGCTCATGTTGCAGTAACCTCCATCATTGGATAGGGTAATAATATAGTAATTATGGGAAAGTTAGAACACTTGAAGATAAAACATTAGTTTAATCTGAAACTATTTGCTGTAAAATTTAAATGAAAATATTGTTATTTTTTAAGCATAGTTTTTAAAGAATACCCATTTAATGTTCAGGGCATAGCCCTGTGTTTCAGTCTTTGTAAAATTTTGCATTGACTTCAACACTCTGAATAAATTTCTTCATGATTTTATTATTTGGCTAATAAAATGAGCAATAAATAGATAAACTAGAGCTGAGGGAGTTGTCACACCCTCCCAACAAACCACTGTAGTACTTCATTACCCTCAATATTACACACTTTTTTTCCATTATTTAAAGTCACTCTTCTGATCTGCAGAGTTTTGAGAAGGGAATAAACTCCTTAAAAGGTATGTTTTACATATATGAACACTGCTACTGTCTTTTCCTTTCCTTAGTCTAAACATACCTTTCATCTACCTTTTGATGTCTGATTTTCCAGACCTTTGAAAAGCCTCCTGCTCTCCTTGGGTATCTAGTTGAGTCACTCCTTTCAACTTGCATTGCCCTGGATTTGAAATGTTAAGGGTTTATCAGCTCTGAACACAGTAAAATTACTGTTTTATACACAACATTCCTATTTATAGACCCAAGAACGGTGTAGGAAGGTGTTTGCTGACTAATGCCTTAACTTACCCTAAAGACTCCTGTTGTCTGAATATAGTCAGCTGTTTTGAAGTACCCTGTCTTATGTGGCTACTATCAATAGCATCAATGATGACAAGAGGAAACATGTTCAGATTTGGATTTCCGTTTTGCTTGCAATAAAATTTGTGGTGGAAACATATATCCAAAACAGTATTCGCTTCCTTTCAAAGAATGTATTAGAGGATGCAAAACTTTCTTTAGCCTTTTAAAGTAGTAAATCTGTTTAGGTAAGGTATTCTAACAAGGCAAAATTTTCCTTTAATTTCAAAGGATATGTACAATATAGCAATGTCATGGTTTAGGCCAAATCGGCCACTGGGGACGTGGGGGACCCCAAATGGGACTGACAGATACTCCCCTCTACCCCTCTTCAAAGAGAGAGGCAGAGGAGGGAAAAGGAGATTTATGAGTTTAGAAGGAACTAAACTACTTTAATGAAATATTAATAATAAAATAAAAAGAAAATAATGAAAAAGATAAAAAAACATATCAAGCTCCCAGGATGACAATCGCAACACCAGCTGGCACTGGGGCAGTCCCAGGCTGGACTCAGTGACAGACAGGAACTGGATTCTGTATCTGCATTCAGGATCGGGACCAAAGGCAGACGAACAGAGTCCTCCGCAGATGTCAGCCACGGAAGGAAGAGAGAGACAGAGAGAGCCCACGTGCTGACCCTTTGATCCCTCAGCTTTTATACTGAGCATGATGCAGATGGGATGGAATACCCTGTTGGTCAGTTTTGGGTCACCTGTCCTGTCCACTCCTCTCTGCAGGTGGGACCCCACTGCACTTTTCCGCCTCCGACCCTCCAACGTGGCATGTAACAAAGTTGGTTGGCCTTGGGTGTTATAGCAATAAGTGTAAGTAAAAGCCTCTCTGCTTACCATGCCTGGACATCAACTATAAGCATTGGTCTTATCACTCTGAGAGAGCGAACACTGTCTGCACAATATGCTGTTAATTTCAGCAGTTAGAAGAGGCCCAGCTAAGAAGCAAAGTTGCTGAACAAAATTGGTCCTGTTTTACCTCAAACCAGGACAAGCAAATAATTATAATGTCACACAGAAGATAAATTATGACAATTTATGTAGAACATTATTGCTTTTTTCATATTGTGTCTTCTCAAAGTTGCAGTGATGAAGGAAAAAAAAAAACTCCAAAGATTTAATACCAAAATTTGAATGTCTCCTTTGTAAATGGTATAAAAGGTATAGCATAATAAAAAACACTATCTTCACAAGACAGAGATGTACTCAAATTAATTCAAACACTGTTTATTGAAATAAATAGCTAAAATTAAGAGAAAGAAAAGGAAAAAAGAAAGTTCCTGGAAACAATATATTAAGTTTCTCTTAATAGTGGGCAAGAAGTGAAATCTTGGATAGAAAAGTTTAAAGTGCAGACACTGACTGAACCATTTTACTACAAAAGTCCCAGAGCTCATTAAGCTAAAATAGATGTTATTATGTAAAATAAGAAAACGTCTGCCATTTACATTCAAGGGACGGGGATTACAGAATGACTCAGCTGTCTCTCCACACCAAACTCATCTTTTTCAGTTCTTTGTTTACAAACTAACTGATTCATATTCAGGGGAACACAGTATAGAAGATCTCAGTTTTTAAATTAACGCATGGGAACAGGAGAAGTGGCCCCAAGTATCTATTTCTACACCTGACGATGTGCAGAAGAGGTGGTAGCTAGCTCCTCGGGGATTGCAGCTGATTGTCACCTGACTAATTGAAATTCCTCTGCAATGCTGACTGCTGATAGCCTGGTGTGGAGCTGGCCATCCTAGGCTCTCATCGGCCTCACAAATACCATATCCGTCAGTCTGAATCCAAGTTAAGGAAGTTCCTGTAATACACATCCCAACAGTACGGGGAGGGCTCAGTGCTCAGAAATCATGGTGGGTACCAGTCTATCAACCTCAGTGGGTATGCCTGCTGCATGTCGTACCGGCTGTCTGCCCTGTGACTCAGGGGTTCACTGTCACTGTGCAGTCTTCACCTTAGCTAGAAATAGTTTATCTTGCATATCCAAAGACGCAATAGGAATACATTTGTATATGTAAAATGCACATGAAACATTAGGAGTGCTTTACATAAATAAGTTCCGTGTTATTTTTAATAAATATCACACAAACTGACACAGGTGACGTGTCCACCTTAAAAAACAAAGTGAAAACTTGAAAAGGGGTTTGAAAATGAGTAGTCAGCACCACAGTCTAAGACTTTGACTTTTACTTGTTTTGATTTTATTCCTTTTCCTTTTTAATGACTGCATGCTCTCACTCGTTGAGTTATAAAAAAGAGAAGACATATTTTGTCTGTTTTATACACTTCAAGATGTTAACTGAGCCATCAATAACGATTTATCTCAGCACTTCCCAAGCATTAGCTCCTCATATTGGTCACAGTAAAGAGGCAACATTTCCTCTTTTCAAAGCTGAGTTCCAGGATATTCTTGGAAATGGTATTCTATTTAAATATCAACATTACATGGAAATTAGTATTGAAATTTTTGCTTTACAAAAAATACATTTTAATTTTGAGCATCTGTAAAGAAAAGCTATTGACAATGATGTCAAACCATTTTGGATTATAAACTGATAACTTCAGCTAGTGTTAATAGGTGTTGCAAACCTGGCTATTTCAATGCAAAGACTACAAATGTCATTAAAAATATCAGTACTTTGAAAAGCAGTTTTAGTGTTAAAAATATTTTTGTGTTATTTATTTCAAATAGCAGTAACACTGAATAAATCAATGGGAGAGTAAAGATAACAGAATTGAGCATGTTCAGGACAAGAAGTCATCTCTCTGGGTATGTGTAAAGCAATTTTTTCCTTCCTTCCTTCCTTCCTTCCTTCCTTCCTTCCTTCCTTCCTTCCTTCCTTCCTTCCTTCCTTCTTTTTCTTTCCTTCTTTCTTTCTTTTTCTTTTTTCTTTCTTTTTCTTTCCTTCTTTCTGTCTTTCCATCTTTCTTTCTTTCCTTCCTCCTTCCTTCCCTCCTTCCTTCTTCCCTTCATCCCTCCCTTCCTTCTCTCTTTCACCCCTTTTTTCTCGCTTTCTTTCTGAAATGACAATTCTTTTTCTTTTTTTTTTTTTTTTTCAGGATGGGTTCCTATTCACATACATCTGGGTGACGCTTATTTTATTTCTCAACAGCGTGATACTGTTGACTCATGACCTAAATTATTTTCTGAAAAACTGCTACCAAGCCAGTTATTTCCTATCCTGTATTTATGCAGTCGACACTTCCTGAGGACATCTGTGAGCTGTGAACCTTGCTCTGTGGACCACCTGCCAGTAAATTATGCATTGTAATGTTCAGAATACCAATGCCAAAGTCCTTTTTGGAACTCTACATGGATTCTAGCTTTTTTTTTAACCTCTCCATATCAACATTGAATTGAGTTTTAGTGACAGTACCTTTCTGGACCTGATATTTTGCTGTTTAACATGACTTACAAAACTATGAGAAAGTGAGGCAGAGGAGATGAATGTCTTTCCTGGATATATATAGCAGGTCCAGAAAAATAATCACATTTCAAGTTCTTTTTCTAGTAGCTCAGTTTCCATCCTATGGCAAAAAAATTATGATTTTACAGGTGCAGACTGAGAAGACTACTGCAACACCAGTGTTCAGTCACTGGTAGGGGCTGATGTACTCTCCTGGATTGTGTAACATGACTCAGTGGCTAAATAGCTCCAGAACCTCCACCAAAGTAGGGCTTGGTCAACTCCTGATTTTTTTTCCCATTTTATTTGCCATTAAATCATCTTAGTTCTCTGATGGAGTACTAAGTAGTCCAGAATTTGAGACAAGATGCCTGCTCAGTCAGTCTCTGTATATGCAGTGAGACAGGGCACCATTTCCTGGCTTATGATCACAGCTCCAAAACTGGGTCATTACCATGTCCCAACTCCATGATAGTACCCAATTCTTCTGCAAGGGAAAACCATGAGCAGGAAGAGGCTGATGGGACCTCAGTGCATTCCAGCAGGTGTGCTGCTCTGCATACCTTCTCCACAGTCTGAACACACCCTCAGCAAACAATCTGGTCTTTCTATTGGCACTTCAACATATGCTACAGATCAACTCCTTCTACACTCTTCTGCTCACTCAAAAACCCAGAAATCTTTTCCCTCTTCATGATTTCATTTGCTCAAGCCTCAACCTTACGCCCAGAAGTACTTGTGACAAAATTGACAGCACAGCAGGTAGTGATGAAATACAAAACTAACATTGGCAAAAGAAAACCATAATTACAGTTTCTCACACACAGAGAAACACAACCTATCTGTCTATCTATCGATCAAGATAGATACAATGTAGATTGTAACATGGTGCCCTAAATTTGTGAGCACAAGATAATAACAGCAGCTTTGAGACTACAGGGACAGATGATACCAAGGGCTCTGGGGATATAGCCACAAATCAGAAACAGTCAGTCACTGATCACTAAAGGAATGCAACCTTGAAAGCTGGGCAGAGTGTTTTATGGTGAAGCAAAGAGAACAAAACCCATACATAGAGCATATGTTGTCACATTTCCTGCCAAAACAAAGGTAATAACAAGGAAGTGAAATGACGGTCACAAGCTCTACAAGAAGAGGAAGGGAGGGAGGAATAAAAAAAAAACAAAGAAAGGAAATGTTCTAGTATTGCCCCTGGTTTAAGGCTGCTGTGCCTGATCAATGCCACTACTTATCTGCAGCAGTTCTTCTGTTCCCTTTGGTAGACAAAGAACATTGCTTTTTCATTTGCATTCGCTATTTTTTGCTACAGTAGTTATATGTAGTGTGATCTTTTACAGTACAACCAGGTGAAGTAAACAAGAATTTTTAAAAGATGTGTGTGTGTTTTCTGCTCCAGTTTTCCCAGATAACAAGGTGATTGATGCCATAGGACTGACCAGAATATATTTGGGTGCTGTCCTATAGATAGCTAGATAGATCAATAGATACATCAACAGATAGATTGATATTCCCCTATATTTTATATTTATTTACTGAAATGGAATCCTACTCTCCATAACTGATGAACAGATTTTCATTGATTTAACAAAGCTAGAGGGGGTTTATTAAATTCTGTAGACAAAGAGAGAAAATGAAAAACTCAGATATTGTAATGATATAATCAACATATATCAATAGGAAATATTATAAATATTACTTGTTCAATGTGAAAAAAACTCCTCAGTACATATCTTTTTTTAAGGCTGTAAACTAATAAAATTTGTTGGAAAATACAAATTACTAACACACTGGAAGTTCATAATAGTAAAGACAATTTCAAGGATTAATAAGTTCCTAGGAATAAGAAATTGCTTTTGCTGCATGGATATTAATTTGATATATATCATTATCATGTCCAAAAAAATCAATAAAGCATGATAATAAAACCTGAAACCTGAAACCACTAACTTGATGGAACTCATTCTTTGTGAAATACAGCTTTTGCTGCTTATGAAATACTGTGCAAGATTTTGCTACTGTAAAGTATATTCACATATGCTCTCAATGAGAAATTATAAATGTAATATTTCCCTTAGTTGCCTTCACAGGAAGACACTGAAATAGAATCATAGAATCATAGAATCATTTAGACCCTTAAGATCATGAAGTCCAACCGTTAAACTAACTCTACCAAGTCCACCACGAAACTGTGTCTTAAATACATAAGACAGTATTTTGATAAATTTGGTATTCTTGTGTTTGTAAGATGGGCAGGTACTATTTGATAATGACATAGAATTTCTAATATAAATAACCATTTCCTTCTACCATAAACAATCTGCATACACAGATATGCCTACATACTTATATACTTCTGTAAAATAGTGGATGTATGCAAGGTACTGATCAACAATAATGAGAGACTTTGGTTCCTTGCCTCCTTTCTTTTCTACAGTACTGCATTTCCTAGAAAACCTCCAGTTAGGTGGAAAATGTTAGTATTTCATACTAGCAATAAGCATACATTCTTGCAAGGGAATGAAACAAAAGTAAAAGAAAACTGTTATTAAAATGTATTTCAAGGTACTGCAGAAGGCAACAAGGCAAACAAGTATGTTGAGGTTCCAAGTAACAGAGTAGTCATAGTTACCTGAAGGAACACTTTTACTTTAAGTTAGAAAAGTCTTTGATACTAGCACAAGGTACTGCTTCCAGTATCCACTGGGCAACAAGCATTAAGAAACAGCAGAGCTGATTTGTTCATACACGAATTATGAAAGAGAGAAATCTTGTATATGAGAAATTGGTAACAGACCATCACTGTTTGGACTGTGAAACATTCAAACGAAGTTACCAACCTTTGAGGTGATCCTGATCAGGATGTGCAGTGAGCAGAACCCCTGCTTCACTAAGTGGGTAATCTGACGTTTATAACTCCTTGTCTTCATTTGATTATTTGAGATTATTTGAACCCCAGCAAACACATCCTGAGTGATAACAGCATTTCTGAAGAATTTCACAAAAGACACAAACTACTTCAAAGGCTATTTTTGTTGCCAAACACTACTTTGGTTGCCAAATTTGCTTTAAATCTCCAGCCTGAGTAGGAGGTAATTTTCTCAGCCGAGGAAGATCACTCATTAGAAATACACTGCTTCCATCCCGTACCTGCTGTCTGGACTGTGGGCTGTGTGGTGTGACCACTTCCAACAGAGAGGTGTCCATCACTCCTCTGAGTTTTATAGTTTCTGTGTGATTTGCCCTGTACTTAATATTTCCCACACATTATATTCTCATATCCAAGTGTCTAAACTAGCATGAATTTAAAATGATTTATGTTTAGACTGTGTTATTTCACTCACTTGTAATTTCTACATGAAGTAGATGAAGCACTGAAATACTAATGTACCTGTGAGAGCTGGTGTGTTTCACAAAGCCACCCTCTATCTACAAATCTACTGTGTTTTCATTTTTAGAATCAAGTTAGTTCTTGAGGGCTCATATAAGCAAATATCTAGATGAGAGCTGCTGAAACACTGTTGTTAGCTTTGTGTTTTCATTTTTTATAACGTTATTTGTAAAATTTTATATATTCAGATTTATCCAAGGCTTTGACAGAGCTTAGGTAGCAAGACCAGTACATATGATCCTATAATATGATCTATGAAAAATATGCTGTCTGAGGATCTTGAGTTGTTTTCTATTCAGAGAAAGATACCTTGACCTTTAGCAAGAGCTAAACTAAAACTGATAAAAACCCTGGAGTACAAATTGTTTTGCAACACAAATGTTGTATTGTTTGAGCCTGTCTATTCTGGTGACTGAATTACACTGTCAGAAAGAAAAGCTCTGCAACCTCTTTGTGTCTCACAGTCTTCTCTTCACTTAAAGTTGCCTTGACTTTAGCATCATAACAACGGTAACAGAGAAATACAAATCAAATGGAGGCGACTATTGCTAGTCTCATTAAACTCTCATAATAAAATAAAATAAAATAAAATAAAATAAAATAAAATACAATTTCAGTACTAATTGGAAAGAATATTATGAAGCAACAGACCCAGTTTTCGGCTGAACCATCGGAACAGCTGCTGGAGACTGCACATTTAAGTTAAATAATAATACAACTCTTCGTTTATTTAGAATGGAGGGAAGAAAGAGGCCCATGTCTTACAGTTGCCTAAGATCCCTTACAGTTTAATAAACTGTAATTCTCTTTTTAAATAAGATCAAAATTTTTTTTTTAAATAAATTGATGTGTACAATAAACTAAATCTTCCTAGTTTCATTTTTTTTGTTGGAATTGGGAACACTGACTCATTTTTACTGAAAACAAACTTACAGTCCAAACTGTATTTCCTGTCTGGACCACATGTCTCATTTTAGAAACCAAATCACATGCAATGGCACTGCAGACCTTCTGCCTGCTCTCACACTCATGTTGGCTTGGATCTACCATTCATCCTGGAAAAAGGCTAGACAGCAAAGAAGAAAGTAGAGGTCCAGGTATAAAATAGAGTCAACTTGTAGAAATCCAGACCAGTTTAGATGTCTTCTGTTGGCAACACAGAAATCTCTTGGTTTTGTTATGCCATTGTTTAGGTCCTGTTAATTTTCTCAGGAATCCATCCCAAGTTTGTGAAAACCACAGGAGACATGCTGACAACAGCCACTTCCAGCACTTTTGGAATCATGTTTTCACTGACCCAAGGAAGCTAAATGCTGCCTGCAGTACCCATGCTCTATGCTTATCACCAGTTTCACTCTCCTTCCAGCCTCATGGAGCCAAGTTACCGAACTGCAGCTCAAGTGAGCTCCGGGTCTGTCATTTACCTGCAGCCATCCATACCACTCTTCAGTCCCCTTCTTTTGTCATTCTCTCCTGCTTTTCTCTCTAGCATTCTTCTCCAAAAAGAAAAAAAAAAAAGAAAAAGATTTCCTAGTGCTCTTCTTATAGGTACTATAAAGCTAGAGCCACACATGATAGCTCTTACTGTTTTCTGTGTGTGTCAGAAATTAGTCCAAAAGAACAGATAATATAAAAGCAGTTTAAATGAGCCAGGATCAGGGTCTGTGAACAGGAGGCATTTCCTTTTTGGGAAAATGTCAGCTAATGACTGCAATCTTCTGAAATTTTTAAGTTTATGGCCCAATACACTTGGATTCACTGTTAGCCCATTCCCAGTTACACACATAGAGTTTCTTTATAAGCAGATTATAACATTAGTGCTGGTTTTATGATACTGACAACAGAAAGCAGGGTGGATTTTATAGTCTTGCATTCACAAGTATATTAGCTCAAAAATTCCTGTGCCTGTGTCAGAAGGGAAATGTTTTCCTTATTTCTTCCAGAATCCAACTTTTGGCTTAGACACCCAAAGGCAGATAAATCTCAACAATGTCTGTCAGGAACTACCATCTATATGGCTGAAACTAGCTAAAACGGCATGTGCTGCCATCCACTGACTCCCAGGTTTTCCTTCTTTTCTGTTATAATGTCCAGCTTTGAAGTTTGATACACCTGGAAAAAAAAAGATTATTAATATACGATTTCTATGTTTCCCTACATCACTGAAGGGTTGTCAATTTGAAAATGATGATTTTCTTTTGCTTTTCGTATTTTACTTCTTACTTCCGTTTATCTCTATGAGGATACATATATTCAACCAAATTATGCTACCATGTTCTTTTGTTTTTGAATCAATCGTTTATTTTTCTGTCCAAGATGATCAATTTTGTCAAGCACCCTTGTCCCTGAAAAATAATCTGTTCCATTTCATTTTTGCCTGTTTCCTCAGCTATTTTTTTTGTTCCATCTTTCTTGCTTTGCATCTATTTTTCTTTAATATTTTTTTTTCTTCTACATCATTCAGCAGCACGATACCCCAGGTTAATTAGTGCTATCAGTATGCTGCTTTTATTCACTATTACTCTCCCGTGGGGTGCAAGCTACATAGTGATAGCATTATCCCACCCAGTTTCTTTCTGTTTCTTGTAACATCACATGGGATGGCTGTTTTATAAGATCTTTGTCCAGGTAGTGTTAATCATACTTTGCAAGTTTCCTCTGTTTAGGGAGAAATTCTGCCATTTTTTCATGAGATGAAAAGTATTTTGGCTGAGTCTCGAGACTGTAAAGACCTAGTTCTGTCAGGAACCTGTTTGCTTTCAGATGATAAAGCCCCACTGATTCTACTGGGGCTTGAGATCAGAGTCCTTGATGCTAACATATTCATCTCTCTGTGTAGTGCCAACAGTTCATATTTACACCACACAGTTTCAAAGCAGTCACTCAGTGAGATATAAATCCATCAAGTCAGATCATACAAAGAACAAAAAAGTGCATAAAGATCAGCAGTCACCATGGGTGACTAACATTAATTTTTGCATATACAAGTGAATACAATAGGAGATAACAGTAACAGTTTAGAGATAACTAATCTGTGGTGTTACAATAACGGCAAGATCAAAACCTACTTATTCTAATCAGGTTTCTTCAGTGGAAATTCCTGGTTTACAGACTTTCAAAAACCTGATTGTCTATAGGTATATGATTATAATGGGCAGTGTAATGCCACACTGTAAAGAATCAGTGTAATGTGATTTCCCAAACCTATTTTGTCTATTAAAATCTAAGAAGAACAAATTTCATGCCTCAGAAGATTTTAGCTGCAAGTGAAAGATATATACTAACATCCCATTTTTAATAAAGGTACCAACTCATAGTGAATAGGAGTTGGAGATCTCATATACTATCATGTATCCCTTCCATTTTGTTATATAGCAGCACAGTAGGCTTGGAGACAGTGATACAGCATGAGAAAATTGGGGGACGAGAATGTAAGTTTCTTTGGAGTACAAGGGAAGACTTACTGGCTATATAAAGACTAGGAACTAGAATGTACACACTATATAGCAACCTTAGTAGAATGATAGAGGAAAAAGTACAAGTTGCAGAAGCAAAAGAGGTTGTAAGAAAGCACCAATACACTGAAAGCTAGAAAGGTATTGACCGTCACCATTTATAAGTAGTAAGTTGTTTTGTTTTCAAGAAAGAAGCATGGATTCCTTTAATAGAATAATTAAGTATTTTAGGTTACAGAGATGTCCGGAGGTCTTCTAATTTGACCCTCGACTCACAGCAAGTCCAAATAGATCAAGTTGTTCAGGGGCCTGTAGAGCTGAGTTTTAATATCTTCAAGGATGAAAGTGACACAACATCTTTGGGCAAACTGTTCACAATCCTTATGGGGGAAAAAAAAAAATGCCTTTTATACCTAATCAGGATTTCTTTGCTCCAACTTGCATTCATTGCCTCTCTTCCTGTGCCTGTCCATGTTGGAGCAGAAAGTCTGGCTTTGTCTTCTCTTACCCTCCCATTGGTGACCTTGTTTTCCTGAGGTTGAATAAACTCAGTTCACTCAGCCTTTCCTTCCATGTCATGAGACTTCAATCATCTTGTTGGTCTTTCACTAGACTTGTTCCAATCTGTCAATGTCATTCTTGTGTGGGAGAGGCCAAAACTGGACACAATACGTTTTTTCACAGATAACTGAATTTAAAAAAATGAACCATGAAAAACAACATTTCTGTTGTCATTTAGCCAATAGAGTCATTTTACCCCTGTGAGTATTCCAATGATACTCACATATACAAGATTAAGTAGACAAGCTCAGATAACTGAAACCTTATAATTCATTTGCATGATAAGCAAACAGATGAAGAAAAATGGAGAAAGAGAAGGGCTTTAATAAGAACCAGCAATTTCTCTGTGTAGTAAATAATTCTCAAGCAGTTTTGCTCTTTGCTTGTCAATTTGTTTATATTGAAAGGTTTTTAGAATGTTCAGTCAGCACCATTCTGATGTGAAATGAAAGATAAAAAGCAGTCAGTATTATTACTGTGAAATGGTTGCTTTAACTTAGGTTAAATTTTTGTGCTAGGCCTTAACAAAATGTATCAAAACTGCAGAGACAAAGACAGAAAATGTTCCAGGTGACTTTCAGCCGTACACATATGATCAGTGAAATACTGTGTGCTGTTTAGACTGTGTCATCATCCATCATTTTAATCTCCTTATAACAGCTTCCAAAGAACATCTTACTGAGCAAAGGAAATGTTTTTATGACAGGTCATCAACTAGTGGTTTTATCCGGTGTTCCCAAGATTTTGTCTGTCGCCTTTGCAGCTGGTTGTGTACAAAGCTCTGAAAGATACAGAAATGCCGTTCGTGTTAGACACCAGTTAATTCCACCTTTTTTTCTCTCAGTACAAAGGGCATTACTTTTCTGTAGTTAAACCAAAGAATAGTTGGGTCTTTTTGTGAACCAGTTGCTTGAACACAAAATAAGGAAAGAAAAAATGTCCTAGTGCATCTCATTCTTACTAAAAGACACAATTCTACCAATTACAAATTTACATTTTATATATCTAAAGTTAAATGAAATGCATAAGGAAATTAATGAAACATTAACATATCAGTATGTCTTCCCTCTGCACCATCATTTTCCTGCTACTACGTAGGTGCTGTGACCAGGAACCTCAGCTAGAGATTCAGAGGATTGCTGAACACTGAATTTTCCCAATGTGATATGATTAGACAGTCATATTTCCTAACATTGTTGTATTCTGTTAAGTCTCAAAGGATGATTGTGTTGGGATTTTTTCAATGATGTAACTATAAATTCTTATTAGCTGTATTTTTCTGCAGCATAGAGCATTTACCTAAGTAATTCTAAAATACATGTTTATACTGCCTGAATAATGTATTAATATTTATTTACTAATATAATATAAAATAAACAATACCTTTCTTTTATATTATAATACATCCTTGAGAAGAACAGAGCAAAGTATGGTAAGAAAATGGTAAATTTAAAAAATTATAACAACTTCAGCTTCATATGTGTGTGTGTATATAAATATATTTATTGAGAGAGAGAGAGAGAAGGGAAGAGAGAGAAAGTAAAGATAATTATTTGTTATGTTGATTTGGGTAGGTTGGACTTGAGTCAGAATATTTCTTTGCATGAACATAATCCTCAATATACAGTTTAAGCAAATGCCCTTAGTTCAGCAAAGGAAAAAAATTATTAAAGTGTATTTTTATGTCCTTGTGTTATAGGAGTTCTAACTCAGTCTACTAGCCTTCTATAAATCATGTTTCTTGAAGGACTAGAACTACCAAATATAATGTAACTTATTTAGCAACAGAAATATATGAGTAGGATAGCAAAAACAATGTCACACAGCTCTACCTGTGTTATGAGAAATACAACCAATGTGGAGAATTCTTAGTTTGGACTCCACTTGACTTTTCTGACTTTTGTTTTGCTATGGCTAAACTGTAATTGCAACTTTTTTTTTTTCATCTTTCTATAGATGGCAATAAAATTTGAGTGAGACAGAATATCAATTTTTTTCTCAGAAATTCCTTTTTTCCTAAGATAATTTGTTATTAAAATTACTGATTTTTAATAAAACAAATAAAAACTATGTTTGTAGCCTTACACTGTGAAGAATATCCAGAGGGTCGTGATGCGGTCCCTGAGATTACCCATGTTCCAGTCCCAAATATAAACACAAATGCCACTATCTATAACCTCTGTATCTTAACATCAAGATCTACAAAAAGATACTTTTACACGGAAAATTCAAGAAGACCGGAAATAATACAGTGAATAAATACACTAATCCATGAAACATATAATGGTGGATTTTGTGTAGTAATCAATCACTTAGGGACTGCTCTTCAGGTGCTAGAGTTCAGGTAAAATTAAATTTCCTCACCTTCTCTAAGAGCTTGTCAACATTTTAAATACCTTTTTATGCAGTATCACTAGCTGTCTTTTTCCCAGCATTGTAAGCTGCTTTTTTAGCTAAGCTGGTGTGACGCCAAGTAACTCAGACCTCAGTGAAACTAAAGAAACTGAGCCATTAAAGAAATAAAAATAAATAAAATAATAAGATGGAAGCTCTGAAAAGGTTGCAGGAAGAAAGAAAGTAATAAAGCAAAAATAAAATAAATAAAACAAAATGAAAACAAAACTGAAAAACAAGAGGACTCTTTTACTGTAAATACGTATACCTTATTAGTTTCATGTTTACTTATCACAGGAATAAATGACTTTTTAATCAATAATAATTCAAAGGCAGAACATTTATAAGTCAGAAGCAATTTTAGAGTAAAATCTCTCAATAATAGGGACATTTAGGAGATAATGAACAAAAGCTTTTCATAATGCCAATTGGAAAAAGCGAGCAGTCTTTCTTAAAATTTTTCATTGGCTATAATTTCTCTACAAAAATTTGCAGGAAATAGATTCTGTGGAAAACTTAAAAAGTGGTACTGTAATAATATTCTAACAGTATATCTAATAGGATGTATAAAGTTGTTGCACTAATAAGTCACCTTTATACCAGAGTAGCAAGGAAAGGAACTTCAAGCTAGTGTTAAATGAACACCCACAGGTGACACTCACTTTTAATGGTGCCAAGAAAAGGGGTTCTTTGCCTTTCTGGAAGTGTGATCAAGTCTTTACACAGTGCAATACTTGTCTTTTTGCTTATTTATGAACACATTTTGATGATCTAGTTATGGAGATGAACGAATGCTTGCTCCCACACTTTCTGCAGTTTCCTCTAGCTCACACAGACCCCTCGACTGTCCATATGGTTGTTGCCCAGGGAGAGCACGTAGATTGCACACTGGCTTGTGCAGCAAGCTGGGGTGCCCTAGCAGACCAACCCTTCTGGCTGACCTCCACTGAACGTTCACCCCCTCCTCTGCTGCCCTCGAACATCTCTTCCAAGAGCATGGACAGCATGCAGGGATTTGCTGGGACCCAAAGCAAAGCAGAGGCTTCCACATGGACACTACAGGAATTTGGAATTCCGGCATTTGGAAACAGGAGGGGAATGGGGTCCCATTGGCTGAATCTCATGCCTAAGGCATAAAACTTGCTGGTCTGAGACTGCCACCTATAAAACTTCATCTGTGTGGGATTAAACTTGTGGCGAGCTGAGGACCTGTCTCTGCCTGAATGTGTGGGGAAAATATGTAGTGAAATGATTTGGAAAATGGAGATAACAGATTTTGGAAATTCCCATGTCTCCTTGGTCAGGGTGCCTGAGACCAGACAGCATGAAAGATAAGGAGCCTTGGGAGCTGGAGAATGGACAACTTTGTGATTCTGCTCTGAAGAAGAGTGTGTGGACAAGCTGGCTTAAAACTAAAAAGCAAAGAAGATGGACAGGGGAGCTAGCCAAAAACAGACAGGAAAGTGAGCTTCAAAACTGGCCTGTTTTTTCAGACGATCTGATGAAGTCATCACTTTTCTCTAAACATGTTTGATCTCAACAAATTCTGTCAGAATAAGGTTGCCATAAAAGACATCTAGTGTTTTTTCTAGTAAACAAGGCAAAGAATTGAATAAAGGAATAGAAAAATTTTGTCTTCTAGGGTAGTTGAACAATGACCAAGTGAACTGGATTTTCTTACTTACTGTGCCATGAAGCTCCAGGTAATACTAGGCAAAACAGTTAACGGAATTTTTCTGGGTCCCTACAGTCTATATCTTGCTTATGACCGCCTGAAGAACCTCTATTTTTCTGGCAGAAAATCTGAAAAAGCAGAGTTACATAAATTAATCAGGCCTGTGCTTTTAACTTACATATTATATTTAAAGAAAAGTAAGGTGCAAAAAACATGCATAAATTGTTTAAGTAGGGACAGAATCTTAATGTGTTCATTCTAGCATCTAGCTTAGTTTACCTACTGGAGAGATAATGGAAAACTGATGTGTTGACATCTTTGAAAAACTTCAGCACTTTAGCAAGCGATGAATGCCATAAAAAGTACATAAGGAAATTCTTGTTTCTTTCTTCAAAGTAGAGTTTGGATAATGGGCAGAAAAAAGAGCTAGGCTTAAAAAAATTATTATTAATAAAATGCAATCAAGTATTAATCAATGGTCTATGTCTCAAGAGCTTTCTGTCATGTTAACTGAATGAGAAATAGGCTATGTGGGAAAAAATGTGGGAAAAAATATAGGAAAAATATGACCATATAAGAGAAGATTGCATCAAAGCGAAAGCACATAAGAATTAAAGTGTTCTGACTGCTGTAGAAATGCTATTTAATAACTTTTGGAAAGAGTTGGGGATTTGGACTAGATGACCTTTAAATGTCCCTTCCAACACAAAATAATTCTATCATTCTATGATACCAGTGCAATGTTGATTATGCTATTTCAATATAGGGCTTTCATGTCCATGACAGATATTTGTATTTTTTGAGAACCTAGTAATAGGCATGCTAATCAGAAATGAAAGGAGGGTTTAGCTGTTGGTAGTACTTTCCCATAGAGATTCACAGTTCCCCTCTAATAATTTCTCCTTTGGTATTTTGAGTATCGTTTGCATGTTCACAGATTCATACTAGCTGGCTTGTGCAGAGTTCCTTCTGAAGCAGAGCAAAGCACTTTGAAAACGCCTCTTTTGGAGCTAACTGGGATGTCAGTGAAAACCAGATATTTCACGTGCAAAGTGTTTTTCATATTGTCAAAGCTGCAGAGGAGTAGAAAGTGCTTGCAAGGAAATATGGAAAGCCAATATAGCAGTAGCAAATAGGGGATACCTGGCACAGCAACATCTTAAATTCTACCCTCATTTGAGCTCACATTAATAACTCTGTCCACTCACTATGCAGAACATTGAAACCTCTCTGGAGAGCAAATAACTTTTTGAACAGAGCGTGATAATGATAATACCCATTGTTCACGTAACAGTCATCCAAGAAATAGGAAATTTGGGTTTTTCAAATGAACCATGAACTGCATTCTGGGATAGTAGTTACAGCACATTATTTCCAGGTATCAAACAAAAGGAGAAGAACAAGCTGTCTTTACAAGTCCTGTAGATGACACTGTATAAAAAGGACTACAAGAGGAAAAACAAGGAAGTAAGAACTTGATTCTTGGGAAACAGCTATTCAGGCAGCAACTGGCAGCTAGACTTCAGTCCCCAGATCTCTCATTACTTAATAGCTTTAACATCATATTAAAATAAATATATTCAGGTTATAAAGGACTTGCAGATGAATATCTTCATCCCAAAGCTATAGCCTTATGACTATGAGATCAGCCTCCCTTAGCTAACTTATTGAACGAGATCATTGTCTTAGGAAATGTAGTTTTGAATCCTTTCTGTGGCTAAGATTTTTTATCACTTGTTTCCCAGGAGAGAACGTTAACCCCAAAGTTGTTGTACAACATGTCCAGATTTTCATCCAGCTTAATGAAATCAGCCACATCCCCTGTGCTTTGTGCTGAACTTAGGGCTGTTGCTTTGTGGTAGGAAAGGACAGAAGAAGCCTAATAAATTGTCCATTACAAGGAATTATGGTGTGTTTAGATTAGTCAGGACTTTGGCAAGGGTAAAGGTGTTGCTGTTTAGATTTTCAGCAGTCACAAGCAGTTAAGTTCTGGGTAGTTCTCAGCTTGACAAGGTAACATCCTAGACAGTTTTAAGTACCTCCAGAATTAGGCAGCAATACAAATGTGTAAATAAGTATGTCTTTTTTTTTCTAAACATTGTTAAAATTGTAGCCAAAGCAATGGGGAATTCTTTACTTGATAATGGTTTGGATATTTTCACAAATGTATGAACCTTCAAGAAGAAAACACATGTGAAGCCTATCCCACTGGTTTTTATTCCTTACTTTCTACTCTACTCTTGCAATTCTAACAAGATTTAATTGTTTTTCTTCATTTTTCTGTCTGTGCTTTAACTGGAACTTATTCTGCTTATTCTGCATTATTTTGGGAGATATTTATCTACATTCACATAAGAATATAACGAGTAGAAGTTCAAGGCAAAGAAAGTCACTCTACAAACACTTTGTATTCAGGAGAGAGGAAAAAGTTTCTCCAGAGTGTGATTCATCTGATCCTAAAAAAAGCATCTAAAATAGATTAGATGACTTTTCTAAGATTGTTATTTATCCAAGGCCTTTAAAGGGCAAATAACTGCTGATTTTCTGAAGATCTGAGCATCAGGAAAAAAAAGCAAAGAGAAATTTATAAAGGCAAATTACATACACACACAGATCTATAGATACGTATCAGTGTACAAATATACTAGACTTGATTATGGGATCACAATTTTTTCTCTTAGGGAAAAAAAACCACTATATTTGTGTGTATAAAGATATATAGTCTCATATATATATACTGACATATAGCCATATATATATAAATCCATATACAACTGTATTAGGTTTGGTTTTCTTCTTTTTTTTTTTTTTTTTTTTTTTTTTTTTTGTTTTTTGTTTAGTGTATATGACATGAGCCAGCAGTGTGCCCAGGTGGTCAAGAAGGCCAACAGCCTGTGTGCCTGTATCAAGAATAATGTAGCCAGTAGGACCAGGGAGGTGATTTTACCCCTCTACTCGGCACTGGTGAGGCTGCATCTTGAGTACTGTGTTCAGTTTTGGGCCCCTCACCACAAGAAGGACATTGAGGTGCTGGAGCGTGTCCAGAGAAGGGCCATGAAACTGGTGAAGGGTCTGGAGCACAAGTCTTATGAGGAGCGGCTGAGGGAACTGGGGTTGTTTAGCCTGGAGAAAAGGAGGCTGAGGGGAGACCTTATCACTCTCTACAACTATCTGAAAGGAGTTTTCAGAGAGGTGGGACTTGACCTGTTCTGTCAAGTAACAGGTGATAGAACAAAAGGAAATGGCTTAAAGTTGTGTCAGTGTAAGTTTAGATTGGATATTAGGAAGAATTTATTTCCTGAGGGGGTCATCAGGCATTGGAACGTGTTACCCAGGGCAGTGGTGGAGTCCCCATCCCTGAAGGTATTTAAGGGTCGTGTAGATATTGTGCTCAGGGACATGGTGTAGTGGTGGGTTTGTCAGTGTTAGGTTAATGATTGGACTAGATGATCTTACAGGTCTTTTCCAATCTAGGAGAGTCTGTGATTCTGTGATATGCACACTATGTAAAATAGTTTTTAAATGATATGGATGTATTCAACTTGCATGGCCACAGGGGTGGCTTCTGTGAGAAGCTGCTAGAAGCTTCCCCCATGTCTGGTAGACACAATGCCATCTGGCTCCAAGACAGACCTGCAGCTGGCCAAGGCCAGGTGCATAGCGCTGATGGTAGCACCTCTGTGATAATGTATTTAAGAAGGGGGAAAAAGCCTGCATGACAGCAATTGCAGCTGGAGAGAGGAGTGAGAGAAACAGCTCTGCAGACACCAAGGTCAGTGAAGAAGGAGGGGGAGGAGGTGCTCCAGGCACTAGAGCAGAGAATCCCCTGCAGCCCGCGGTGAAGACCATGGAGAGGCAGGCTGCTCTCCTGCAACCCTTGGAGGTCAATGATGGAGCAGATATCCACCTGTAGCCCATGGAGGACCTCACACTGGAGCAGGTGGGTGCCCGAAGCAGGCTGTGAACCCCTGGAAAGCCCGTGCTGGAGCTGGCTTCTGGTAGGACCTTTGGACCCATGGAGAGAGGAGCCCCCACTGGAGCAGGTTTGCTGGCAGGACTAGTGACCCTGTGGGGGACCCATGCTGGAGCAGTCGATTCCTGAAGGACTGCATCCCGTGGAAGGGACCCACACGGTAGCAGTTCATGAAGAACTGCAGCCTGTGAGAAGGACTTATATTGGAGAAGTTCACGGAGGACTGTCTCCCATGGGAGGGACCCCATGTTGGAGCAGAGGAAGAGTGTGAGGAGTCCCCTCCCACCGAGGAGGAAGGAGTGGCAGAGACAATGTGTGACGAACTGACCACAACCCCCATTCCCCATTCCTCTGTGCCACTCAGGAGGGGGAGGTAGAGAAAATTGGGAGTATAGTTAAGCCCAGGATGAAGGAAGGGGTGGGGTCATGATATTTTTTTAAGATTTGGTTTTATTTCTCGTTACCCTATCCTGATTTGATTGGTAAAAAATTAAATGCATTTTCCCCAGGTTGAGTCTGTTGTGCCCATGAGGGTAAGTGGTAAGTGATCTCCCTGTGCCTATCTCAATCCGTAAGACTTTCGTTATATTTTCCCTCCCCTGTCCAGCTGAGGAGGGGANCAGGATGAAGGAAGGGGTGGGGTCATGATATTTTTTTAAGATTTGGTTTTATTTCTCGTTACCCTATCCTGATTTGATTGGTAAAAAATTAAATGCATTTTCCCCAGGTTGAGTCTGTTGTGCCCATGAGGGTAAGTGGTAAGTGATCTCCCTGTGCCTATCTCAATCCGTAAGACTTTC
>VZSZ01001078.1:21594-103092 GCA_013398815.1 Ibidorhyncha struthersii
CAGTGTCGAAAGCCTTGCCAAAGTCAAGGTAGACAATATCCACTGCCCTCCCCTCATCCACCCATCTAGTGACCTCATCATAGAATGCTATCAGATTAGTCAGACACGACTTCCCCTTAGTGAATCCATGTTGACTACTTCTGATAACCTTCTTTTCATCCAGGTGCTTTGAGATGATACCCATCACAAGCTGCTCCATCATCTTTCCAGGGATGGAGGTGAGGCTGACCGGCCTGTAGTTTCCCGGGTCATCCTTCTTACCCTTTTTGAAGACTGGAGTGACATTGGCTATCCTCCAGTCCTCAGGCACCTCACCTGTCCTCCAGGACCTTTCAAAGATGATGGAGAGCGGCCCAGCAATGACTTCCCCCAGCTCCCTCAGCACTCGAGGGTGCATCCCATCAGGCCCCATGGATTTGTGGATATATTTAATGGATATAATTTAAGGGTAAAGTACATAGTAACAGCACACATTTGGTCTATAGTTTGCCAAAATCTCACAGCAACACTATTTCTTCAAACAATGGCATGCTGTGCTCATTACATATTAGAGAACACAAAAAGTAAGTTCCTATAGTTACATACATACTGCTTCTCCCCACATTCCCACTGTAACGTCAGTGACTTCTACTTATTTTAACTAATGTAAATGAGGTTAGAATTAGGCCAATGGTTGATGTGCAGTTTAGATTAAGTGTGATGTACCTTTCTTAGATAAGTAAATATCCGCTTGTTTCTAAAAATCTATTTTTAGTGATTGAGGGAGGCAGTTTTACTCTCAGCTATAAGATAAAATGATTTCTAAATTCTTAACATGAAAAAGGTTGGAGATCACAGCTTCTTCAAAGTAGGCTATAAAAATGATTGTATTTACTTACTTTTAGATCTGTGCTCTCTGCGTCAGAGTCCTGAAATTCTACATAACTTTGAAAGTACCTTGTCCTCAAAATCAAAAAGAGCAAAATTTGGTTTCTATTTTCTTCTAGTTCATTTCTGAGTTTCCCATCCAACAAGGCAGTCAAATAGACTCTGCTGCATGAGAAAAACAGATGACATGGGAACACATCACGCTTAATGTCCTTGGGCATATTTTGTTGACTTTATATAGTATCTAGTGCTTCATGACAGAAAATCATTTCTATTTCAGAACTTTAACAGCTGAAATCACACATTGATACGTAGCCCTATACTAATTCACTAAATACACGGTTAGAAACACTTCAAAATATGTCCTTGACCAAAATCTTGCCTGCGTTGTTTAATTAGCTGAGACTGACTATATTACAGTCAATAGTAAAATATAACTTTTTTTACCTTTAATATCAAAAAAGGTCTTGTGTACCCTCTCCCTTCGAAATATACAGTAGCCTGCTAGCTAAGACTGTTCACGTTTCATTGGTCTGAGAGAACAAGTACAAGAATTTGCCACAGCATATTGCTCTAAAATTAACTGTACTCACACAGTACTCAAATTATATTAATGACCTATACGTATACATTTGGCTATCAAGCTAAAAGAAGGATGGAATTTTCACTCCTTTTTTCTTTTCAGCAAAGTTCTTACAATGTGAGATATTTTATTTGATCAAAGGTTAAGATAGCCTTTCCTATGTGGCATGTGAAATATGCTAGATGTTACAAAATACTATACTTGTAATGGTTTTATTACAACTATACAAATTTCAGCCATTATGGAAATAGTTTTTCCTCCCCATGTTGTTGATCCTCAAATACAGACCTTCTCTCACCTAAATTTAGAAGATGTCTACATCCAAGAAAGTAACTTCTGGTGCCCTTTAAAGTCACTAGAGAGAACAGGCTCTTTTAAGGTGTGACTCATCTGATGGATGAGTACCTTCAGATGACATTACTTGAATTTCATCCTAAAGTGTCTTCCTGTTCGCACTGATTATAGCGGAAGTCTAGATGACTAGTTGAGACACAGCAGCCTATATTTTAGGGCCTACGTTTGGTCAGATTAATCCTAAGCAAAATATCCCTTTTCCGTCTACAGGATCAGTCACAAAGAGCCAGTAGTGGAAAAGAGAGACAAGGACGTTTACTGAGAATGGAGCTTGTGGTAGCTACCTGACATTCTCTGCCCTGTCTGTCTATGGAAGCTATTTTAAAGGTGTATGCAGCTTTAGGGTGTCTGTCCTGTCACAATTTGCAAATATTCATGTGACTGGATTTTAATGTTCTGGATCCTCACAGGCAGTTTAATGCTTCACCCTTTATGACTAATGAGCAATGAATTCTGAATGTGCTTTTCCTAGATAATGCTTATCTCATTATAGATTAGAAACAAGGTCACATGAATGGAAAATTAAATAATGATCAGAAGTCATTAATTCTGTAAGATAACCCTTCAGAAGAAATGTTAAGAAATATCAATCTATTTGAAAACAATCAATAAATGTTGAGAAAAATAGGAGAATAATCAAATAAACAGTGAATTATGGAGTACTTTCTGAGCTGCAGAATATCTTTAAAGTCAAGTTTTCCAGACATTTGGGCATTTAAATTAAGTATTATTATGAAGTAAAACACTTAACTTTACATACGTTATTTTCAAGTTAATGCTGCACAATCTTAAACACAAGATTAACCATATGCTGACACACTCTTTTGAATAGGGATGGTTTATCTATTTGATAGACAGGAAAAAATACACATGAGAACATCTAATACATTTTCAAATTTTCTGCAGGGTCAAAGTAAACCTACATTACAAAATACCAGATCTTTAATAACCTATACTAACAAACATTAAGAGATATTTGAGTAATTATAGGTGACCGTTGGAGAGCTGTTTAAGTTACTTCTTAGTGGAAATATGATCGCTCTGCCTAGCATACCTAATCTATTGCAATGTAAAGTAAAATGGATAAAATATAAAATTAAATGTTTCTGAGTGCAAAATAAACTGTTTTTATTTCTGCTTTGAATATACTAAGCATGACCACATATTCTGTTACTTTTGATGGAAAGGAGATAAAAACCAAAGGGTTCTGTGAAAGCCAGGTGTAAACCAGTTTGATTTTTAATACTTGGATGGTGTCAGATCATTTTCAGTGCACCAGAAAATGTAAAAAAGTGATGCTACCTCAATGAAGTCAGCTATTCTGTTAAGAATTGCAAACAAGGAAGCATTTAGGCTACTGTGCATAATGCACAATAAAAGTTTATCTCAATAGACAGGACAATTTCTCCATACAGAGCATGCCATTACCTTTCCTGTGTTTGGAGCCTCCTACGCCATAATCGGCACATAGTTACAATGGTGGAACTCTTCAGCCTTGGCACATCAGCCTCAATCTCTCAATTGTGCATATATTTGGGTATAAAAGATATGTGTCATTTTGTCCTTCAAGGAAATGAGCTGTTTCTTTGAATGTAATAAAAAGCGTTTGTTGAATGACAAATGCAGAAACTTCCAGCATGTTCTTAGCTCTTCGGCAGTTTGAACTCATTACTGTCTTCAAACATCTACCTGGAAGAAATATCAGAAAAGAGATCCATGCTGAGGTGTCCTTGTGATGGTACGACAGTCATGTCTGCTTCCACAGTGAACATTATACAGAGAAATTCATTAGTGTCAGGAGGATTTTATTGTGAACAGATCAAAGATGAAATCTCACATTCTAGGTACTGTTCTCCCAATGCTTCTAGATAAACATAGAAAGTATATTTGTTTTGATGATGAATCACACCTATTATATTATTGCATTTTTCTACAGAGAATATTATGCCCAAGCAACATTACAGAATATTTTTTTTTAACATCTAACTTTTCCTCTGCTTTACAACATAGGATAATATAGATATACATACACATCAAACATATATATGTATATGTGTGTATATATATGTGCATGTAAGGAAACTGGGTTTTGCCTAAATGTAGATACATGCTCAAAACATGAGTGAACATTTTTTAACTTCATGTGTTTTAAACCCAGACATAGGTTTGATTAACGTTTTAGATAACTTCAGTCCTAAAGTCAAAATCTAAACCTGCCCAATACCACGATTTACTCCTTCCCTCATTTCAGTACTTCTTTTTACAAGTTGATATAAGTTCAGTTAACATAGTTCATGTGACATGCAAAACTGAGGCAGGGAAGAGGGGACAGTCTCTAGGTCATCTGCTTCACACTGCTAATATTTCATTCTAGCTCTAGAGACCCTGGCCATCAAAAAAGATTTCTCAAATCTTTTTTTCAAATGAAATAAGAGTGTTCAGGTATGAGAACACAATCTAGTAGAAATAAAGAAACAGACAAATAGAGAAGGAATACATTGTGGTTTATATTCTGAACACCCACTCTTTTAACCTTCTGAATTCCTGTTACAACGTGTACATAAAAGCTTTGCAAAATTAATGTTTCTGTCAGTAGTGGAGCCAACAAGGCTTTGGTTACTGCAGGTTTTGTTTCTTCATACAGAGGTTCTTCGTTGATTCTCAAAAGGCTAATTTAGCCTTTTCTGTCTTAAAGCATTGCCAGTGGGCATTAGTGGATCTCTTCTCGGTATTCAGTTGCTAGTCCTCACAAAACTTGCTAGAATCTAGTCATCATCTTTTTTTTCTGTGACTTCTATTCCTCTGACAAAACTGGTTCAAACTGGTCAAAGTTTCAAAAGGATTTGAGTTTTTTTGTGTGTTTTGTGGGGTTTTTGATTTGGGAGGTTGTGTTGTTTTGTTTTTGCAAAGAAAGAGTATACCAGTGGGTTGTACTATTGTGAAATATTTTGTTTAGCAAGGGGGAAGGAGGATGGAAAGACACCCTACCCCCCCTAAACAGAGAAAAAATACTCACTGTTATTACTGATGTTCTAAGAGTACCATTACTTTTCTTAAAAATCTAGTGAGCTGAGAGCATAAATTAAAGATGGATTTAAAGGTCTCATTTCTAGAAACTACAAAGAATTCTCAGTCACCAACAAAAATTCTTAAATTGCACAGATGATACACATAAAACCGCTTCTTTTCTAAAAGCCTTTGACAATACCTTTAGGCCTATTATAATAAATCTAATTTTATTACTGGATGACCCTCTACTAAAGGTCTAAATAAAGACATTCACACTCTTGCAGGCCTTGAGACCCCTGCCTATCTGACTTAGTTCATCTTAAGCTCATTTCCCAAGCATCCTCAGTTAATTTTGATTTTATTTTATAGACAATACAGAAAAATTTAAAATTTGTAATCAGACTTCTTTAGAAAATCATTCAGACCTGGACTCTCTAGAGATATGACCTAGATATAGGTCATAACATATGGTAAAATGGGATGAGTTGCTAAAGCTGTGTCTATTGAAGCTGAAAAAATAGGTAAAGAAGCACCATCTATCTGTCTGCGCCTACTCTTCCCTTCCAAAATAACTGTGAAGGAGACTGGGGAATATTCATACCACAAATGGGACATTGTATAATCATCTTCCACCTGGATCTCTAACATTGGGGACTTTATTGAATCAGGAGGCAGCAGAGTCCCATAAGATTAATATTGTATGCATCAGCTGCCAGATTCTTTGATGCTGTACAGCTGTTCTGCATCATAGCTCCAGCATAAGCTTAGTTCACTTAATTAGTGAGTTAAAGCTCTGTGTAAATGTAAACATGCAGTGATGTGATGGAGAAAAGTATATAGAGAAGTGGTTAGGGTCGTCTGTAGGCTGCATCTGGACCCCATTCCATAGTCCATTGTACTTAGGAGGATTTGGGATAATTTTGCGCTGCCAGAGGTCTCTTAAACATGTTGATTGAACCTGGGAATAGCCAGTGCATCCCTAGAAGAAGGCACTGACTGCGTTCACACAATTACTTAGACTTTGATACAGATTATCATCACTAGCAGTCCTTATAAGCACCTCTATCAATCTATGGCCTAATTAGTTATTTAAACAAATTGCAATAGGTGTGAGGGAGAGGGAGGCAAAGGTTGATTCCATAGACTTGCAACTGACCCACAGCAGGAACCTAAATCTGTGTCCCCATTTTGATTTACCTAAACAGAGTGGGTTGTTTGGGTCTGTTTTTTTTTTTGTTTGTTTTGGGCTTTTTTTAGCAATAAAGGGGTATGAAAAACAGAACATTTCAGGAGACACTTGGCTTTGACTAAACAAGAAATTTTCAAAGGGAAAGAATTTTCTACCTTCTCCACACTAATGCAGTCATGCAGTTATGAAGACCAATGCAGGCATTAAATGCAGGACTACCACAAGAAACACTAGAGTTTTTTGTGCTAGCTACGAACCTGAATATGTGCTGTCTCTAGTCTTTTATAAAAGGCTTTGCACAATCTTGCGTGCTTTATTCTTTAAAGTTATGGTTTCCAAGTTACTGACATGGTAGTTGGTCACTCAACCTAGAACTCATTTAAAAAAAAGATACAGAAAGCCTGTCATCCTTAGCTTGGATCTAAACTAAACTGCAAAATTCTACCTATTTGCTTTGGTCATGCACCTTTTTTATTTTTTATTTACCACATGATCTGCAAAATGAAAGGAAACCTAACTCTTTAAAAAAGCACCAAACAAGAAATAAAACAAAACAAAATAAAATAAAAATAAACTAAACTAAACTGGAAAAGAAAACAAGAAAACTTTCAGGGCATACCTAACAATGCATATAGAAGTATGACAACAAGTCCATTAATACTGAGCAGTGAAATTTTTGGTACTGCTAAATTTTATCCACATTTGGTTGTTGAGTTTTCCAAGCATCAGAATCCCTTTCTAACTCTTGTGACAAGGCCAAGACCAACAGGAAAGAAATGAATTCCAAGCCAGGGCATTCCAAATCAAAAACTTTTCTAGAAATAAACTAGAAACCCCAAAAAAAAAAAAAGATATTTTTTCAAGATTCACACATGGATCGTGTAACTGAAATAAATAAGACAAATGTTAAATGAAATATTTCCAATTCTTGTGTCCCAGAGAATCTATTCTTGTCTGGGCAATTGTAATTGCCTTGAATATAAGCAAAACTTTTAAAATGTCATTTTGTAATATGTTAGTCTGGATTTGCAATCTCTCAGAATTCACAAAAAAATACACTGGTACAAAAGCTTGGAAAACAAGAACCATGTGTGTTTTTCTAGAGAGATATACCTGTAAAAGTGTTCACCAGAAGAACAAGTTATTCTAAAGGTATTTATTACATTTTAAAATTAACCCACAGCATCTTGGAATGAGAGTAAGGAAATTTAGGGAACAGAGCTGATATATAAGTGCTTAGTTCTGTATGTCATTCACAGTCACAGTCTGATTTAAATTCCTAGGGCTATAAGAAACTTCTTAAATACCTCTCAAAATACAGATATAAAATTACCTAAGTAGATAACCAAAAATATATTTGACATGAAATAAGCCATGTTACATCACAAGCTCTTTGAATAAAAGCGGGTGCAAGGTGACTGACAGCATAGCCTTCCTGATAAAAACCAGGACACAATCAGTCAACACATTATGCCTAATAGTCTAAGTGGGTTTTCGCATAAAACTAAAGAGCAGAACCTGTTACACAGAGATATATATAAATGACTGTATGATGGTGTTTCAGAAGCAAATACTGTTGAAAATGTGATGCCAATCAGTATGTGTGGTTAATTCTGTGATACACCCCAGTTAATTTTGAAATTGAATATGACTTTCCAGGAAGTGCCAAAGAGTTTTGAATTCCTGAGACTGAAAAAATAGAAAGAATGGAAATAGTAGGAAGTAGAACTAGAAGAAACAAGAATGAAGAACAACTTAATTATGCCTTATCAAGAATCTACACATATGGTATCATAACTTGAATATTAAATATTTGTTGTACTGAACAAATGTCTTCTTGATGGTATTACTTGATGTGAATTAGAACTGCTTGTCAATTTTAGTTATAATACCCTTCTCAAAAATGTCAGAATATCAGATTTAACAATTTTCTATGATTATTTATATTGGTTTGGATTTATTTTATTTTTGTAATCTATTGTTTCATAAGTATGCTGGCTATAGGGGATCCCATCAGGCCATCTAGTCCAAATTAATATACAACACAGGTCATTAAGTTTCATCTAGATTAAACCAATAGATTTCCTATTTTGAAGGGGGAAAAAAAAATCTGTCCAAGGAGAATAATGGATGCATCAACTCAAAATAATAATAATAATAATTCAAAAGTTGCTGTTAGTAACTCACTCCTTATTCTGATATGAGTTTTATGACCTCAAATTCTCTTCCCATACTGAATATAGACCAAATGCTCATCATTCACAAGCAGAATGAAATTAAAGGGTATCAATAATTGTAGCATTTTGGTAGAACTCCACCACTTGGGATCTGTGTAAGACAGTTTTGTAATATAATGAACATTAAGAGCAAAAGGCTGTTTTTTTCACACAGTTCTCAAAGTAGCACAATACTCTTCTCTAAAGAAATTTTGCAGTGATTTTCCCTGTTGAAAAACACATTACAAACGGTATGCTCCAGAAATGAATAATATTCTTTTTACAATAGCATTAGTAAACTAGTAAACAAGTCACTTAGTAACTATTAAAACAGACTTAATTAATTAAGCCATTATAAAAAATTTGCTTCAGGATACATTGTCTTCCCATTCCAACTGGCTGCCAGTTCTTTCTTTCAGGAACAGTTTGCTTAAGGGAACTGATTCAATAGTAAAGTTGGAAAAAAAAAAAAAAGAAAAAAAACCAGAAAGACAGAAAGAAAGAAAAAAAAAGAAAGAAGTAAGTTTATCTTCATTACTTGATCTTTAGGGTACATCTTGCAGTAATAAGCAACAGTCTCTATCGTTGCTAAATAAGCGCAAAGGTTTCAGATTCCTGGGAAATGAAAAATAAATATTGATATTTTGTATCATGTTAGTCATAGAGTTGACATGTGAAAACTCTTTTAAAAAAATATTTATACCAACACATCGTGTTTTTCTATTTAATCTTACTGGCACCCCCTGCATCTGCTCAATTTTCAGTTCATCATTTAGTGTCATACTAAGGTAAAAGTAGATTGTAATGAGAATTTGTTAAGGAAGATGCTGAATAAGCATTATGCACCAACGTGTGTTTTTTTTTCTTTTATTATAGGCAGTAGGAGCTAGAGTAGTTCCTTCCTGAAAATCTAAAATTTATTGTCTTGCCTAACTCTAAAGTCTAAAATGTAAGAAAGTTTCATATCCTGAATGTCCGTGTGGGACAGACATATCAGAACCCCCATACATCTGACTAATTGTGATTTAAGTGTATTAATTAAACAAAACAGTTGAAATAAAGTTTATTCACAGCAATCAAGTTGTTGGCTCTAGAAGGAACATTTTAATAATAAAAAAAAAATCACAAATGGTGGTTTACAGAATGTACTAATAAAGTCTTCTCCACCTGAAAACAAGGCCAGAGTACGTAACAGAGACCTGAGGTTCATTCATACAGGAATCTTTTACAACCAGCCCAATAACTCCACCTAAATCTTCAGTTACAACATTTCTCTTGTGTTGAACTGGAAATGGAGGTACCCACAGATAAAATTCAACTTATCCATAGCAATTTTCTTCTGGCAATCTAAAATCTAAGCAATACATTCTCAGTAACACATAGCCCAGTTTCTACTGGAGGATGCCAGCTTAAACAGGTTTCAGATGTATATGTAAATTAGCCAAATTTTATGCCTCAGGTGAGTCTCAAAACTGGAATTTTTATTTTAAGAGACTCTTCCACAGGTTTCTAAGACATGTGGCTAAGCAATACAAATGAATGGCACAACTGTAAATTTCATAAATTACTTGAATTTAGCTATAAAAATGAAATATAGTAATAAAAAAATCTGTTTATAAAATGTAGATTAACAAAGTGGTCTTTATTAACAATTGGACCAGCAAATGAACCCATTTGCCAGTAGTAGCCTGAGTAGTTAAATCTGAATGATGAAGTTTATTCAAAATTTTGTGTTCTGAAAAGAGGAAGATATTGAATATAAGAGAAAAAATAAGTTGACTAGTGGAAATAAATGTATAGAATGGAAATAATCATAACTCAAGTGAAGCAAAAATAAAATTACTTAATTCAGTTTATTTATAAAATTTGGATGTTGCCATCTGACGGCTTTGAAAGAGTAAACACACAGCAATATATACATAATGGAAAGCATCTTTATTATGTTTATTATCTCATGTTTTGGTACTGTACAGTTGAAGAATAGCATATGTGATTATACTGTATAATGCAAAATGTTTATTATTTAAAAGAATATTTACTGAAGAGGAGAGTAGAAAAAATAAGAGATTTAGTCAGAAGCCCTCTGACTTCTGTAGTTTGAACAGCCTTAGAATAAAGTATTAAGAACACATAAAGATTTAATAAAATAAAAATAAAATAAGTATAACCTTTGTTTATCAATCATAACGTATGCTAACATAAATTACAAATATTTTTTTTTCTTTTTTAATATAGATGAGACTTACAATATTTCCTGTATTAGGACCAGAGCAGAGCATCTATTTTGATTCTTTATGGAAAAAAAAAAATACGAAGATGGGATTACAGATGAATTAAAAAGCAAGGGAGAAAGAATAACCTGAAAAGAAGATGACAATGGATTTTAAAAGATCAGCTATCAGTTAAGTGGCATTTCACAAGAACAATTTTTAGGACACACGGTTTAGTATTTTTACCTAAACCACAAAGGATAGCATTTGACTCGGAATTTGTGATAAAATAAAGTTGGGAAGTGTTGTCCGTAAGAAAAGAATTAATACATACAGGAAGAACTAACTACTGTGATGACAGGAATTTTAATGTGTAATGCAATTGATAAATGTGCAGGATCATGTGCTTCAGGTCTAATAACACAAAGTTCCATGATATCAGTCTAGGACCTTATCTATAGAAAAAAAGATGAAAGGATTTTGATCTGTTTGTTGATCACAGAATAATTTCCGGCTGCTAACTTGGTGTAGCTGTGGAAAAGACAAATGAAGTTTTAGTATAGCAGAACAGAGGCTTCCATCAGAGGCAGGAAGAAATTGATCCCACTGTACAGTTTAGGCCAGGTTAGCCTTCTTGCAGAATGCATATATGACTCTGGTTACTCACACTCATGAAAAAAGAACTCAGAATGGAACAAACACAGGAAGCCATAGGAAGGTGTTCAGGGAATGAAGCAGCTACTACTTGACAGGAGACTAAAGAATTTGACTTGTTTAATCCAGACAAAGAAGGCTGAGAAGTTACTCGATTGCTGTCTGTTACTATCAAAGAAGAATTTTTAGGCATAAGCGTAGCTAATAAGAGAACCTAAATGTAGTGGCTAGCAAAGAACTCTCATCTATTGTGGCTTATACAGGGATGAGAAATGCTAGTTAATGTGTACCTTGAGAAATTAATAAAAAAAACCCCATGCAATTCAGCTACCCTAAACTGGACTTGGGGAAAAATATGTACTTACATCTAGTTCAAAAAATTATACCCAAACTGTGGCCAAAAAGTCAAAGTTAAAACTCCTGATCTAGATTGCTGTGTAAATACAGTGTGAAACCCCAAATCTGCATGCATCTCTTTATATAAAACAGATTGGAACACATGTAAAGAAAGTAAAAATTGACTAGTTGCAGTCAGATTCTCCTTGCTGAACAGGTATGTGACATTTTTTATCATTTGTCCAGCATTTTTCCAATGCTTTGATTTGCCATTCTAACCACATTGCCCTGGTGAAAGAAACCAGAGTGATATTTCTGGCATCCAGTCCAGTTTGTGGTTCTGGAATTCAAGGTTCCTGACTACAAACTTCTGAAACCAGCAGACCCTACAGAAAAGTCCAGCAGCAATTAAGCTGATGAACTATCACATCACACAGAAGTGCAAACCAGTAATGCAAAGTTTAATCTAGGGTGAGAGGAAAGTTCTTAATGATCAAATAAGAGATGTTCAGGAACAGCTTGTTGGGGGTGAGAGGAGGCAGAAAAATCTCCACTTATGAGACAGACCTCAGTATGTTTATGAATGTGACTGTGAGATGAAGTGGCTAGAATAGCAGAGCATAACTTGACCCAGATTTTTTTTCCCCAGTCTTGCATTATTTTAAGGAATGAAAGAATAAATTACTTACTGGTAAATGTAATTTTTCATGCAGTCTCTTCTCCCAACTCCATTTCACATGCTGTTACATTACTCCTTGTCATCTCCCATCAGACTCTAGCTAATTTTACTACATTATTAATGCTTCATCTCTCTATATATCAATAGGCCCTTCAGTTACCTTTCTGTCCTCTCTGAAGTCCTCATCTGCACTTCCTATTTAGAGCAAATGAACAGTTCAAGCCAAAATATAAAGCTTTATGAACCAGATTTGCACACATCTGCTGAATTGATTTAAACATCAGAAATAAGTTCAGCAGACTCATCCAGCCCTTCTTCCAAGCAGCAGTAACAGCAGTACAGGACAGATCCAATTGTTACCCACTGTTTAAAATAAGAAACTCTTTTATTGCAAATCCTTATTTCTAGTTGTAACTCAGTTCCAGCTTAGGAAACAAATTCAAACTCTTGGACATCATTAGTAGTTGTATAATATGATTTTATAGTCTTCAGGTTTGGTAAAAAGATTCCTTGAGCTAAAGATAATAACAAAAACTCTGTTAAAGAATTAAATAGCATGTTTCCTACAACTGGATGGACATACAGATTCAGCATCAGCTCCCTTCCTGTTGCTGACACCATGTTTCTTTTAACTTTCTCTAATTACTTTCTGATATTTGGCCAGCCCATACAGGCTGCTGAAGTAAGTGCGGTAGGTCTCCTAAATCACAAGTTATTTAAATGTGTAATGGGTCAATCTATATGATCTGTTTGCATTCAGCAAACATTACTGAATCCCAGAGAACTTCCACCTACGGGGTGAAAAGTTATGTAAAAGTTGAAAAACTCAAATCCCAGATAGTGAAGAATTCCAGGAGTCAAAAGTGATGCCCGAAGAGAAGAAGGGTATGGTATTTCTGTATCAAATGGTGCTGGTAGATGTTCTGTAGTACTCTCAGGACCCCTCTGTCTCTACTAAATCTTTACCTTTAATGTGTTGTTAACTGAAAGACCAACAAATTGTAAAGTAATAGGCTATCCAGATGGCATACAATCATGGAAAATATACATAAACCTATTTGCGTATATCATTAGACCTCACCTCAGCTGGACATCATGGATTCTGTCACCTCAGACATGCACCAAACCACTGTTGATGATTTTCTTCTATGTGATACATCCGGCATCACTCAATTCTAGTTTTATCTCCCAGCTCTCACTGAGGGTCTGCAAGTTCTCTCACACCACTTCCCACACTGTCACCCTCATCAGATTCCAAACAGAGCTCTGAATGTTTGGCTGGAAGTTTTCAGGTAGTGGGCAAGATGAATCACAAACTCATTGAATCCTTTTCATCAGAATACTTTGAAAAATTCCCCAAGGCAAGAAAATATGCTGTTTAGACAGATATTCTACAATATTTTAACCTGGCTACCCATTCTGTTTGTCTTCTAAGAAAGGGAATAAGATCAGTAATCTGTTCTCAGTACTGAATAAGGTAGTTTGTTAATTTGCCACACAGGAAGCAAAACTGAAAATTAAGAGCTCTGGACATTCTGTGACACTACTAATAGATCTGAAAATGTATACCTGCCAGCATGTATGAAATGTGTCAACTGTTCTTGAAAGGAAAAAGCACTACATGTAAATTAACCAAATAGCAGGCAGGAATACCTACTCCTAAAATAATTTTTTGCATTGCTAATGTAGCAAAAGAATTTCTGTTCTTATGAAGTCTGGGTTTAGGTTCACATTCAGATAAAGTGAAATAATACCATTTTGTGTCCCAAATCTTATATGTTACACACACATGCCTGAAGCATGACACTTGAGTTTATTACAGATACATTGTAAAGTAATTTCATTACTTCAGCGAGCTTAAAAAGAAAATAATAGTTTTGAATAATACAGGTAAGAAGCAACTCTCAGTATAGCTGGAATGCCCTGAGAATGAATGAGAGAAAGACGATGTGGGAAAAGTTTCAGCGATGGCTTTTTAATCCCAAAACTTAGCACACAAGGACTTCAGTCTGCTACCAGATTACAAAGCAGTTAATTCTTGTGTTGTACAGTTTGGTTCTATGGAGCTGGCCCTGAAGAGATGGAGTAAACTGAACACAAAGGAGATGCCATAGCTATCTTATATTGTGCCTGATTTTCCCAGACTTGAATGTAAGTAGGATCTCTCCCAAAGTCTTTATAAGGTTGTGAATTCATATTTCATCTTTCAAGAGGCAAAATCTGTTTAGGAGGCTACTGCCCCACATTGATTTGAGTTCAGCAGGTTACGGGGTTTTGTTATGAGGTCTATCACTAAAAAAATCTGTGGAAAGGATCGTATTTATCCAAAGTTTATTTACTGAGCCAGTTCACAACCGCACAAACAGCTTAACTACTACAGAACTTGTGACATGTGGGACAGAAACACAAAAGCTGACAGATGTATTAAGAGAGAGACAGTCTGCAATATCATTGCCCATAATACATTGTATCTGCTTGACTTTTTTCTTCACTTTCTACTACTGTTTCTACTGTGGAAACTTCATGTTCTGCTAAATATAAATGGTTTCCATAGTTGCATCAAAGGTCAGAAAAAATTCTCTGCAATGATGGGTCCTCTCCTGACAGTACATCCTGAAATAGACAGTAAGTCCTGAAACAGACAATAAGTTCTCCTCTATTGGAAGAAATATCTTGAGTTTAAGTAATGGTTAGAAAGGAATGGGACATATAGCAGTAACAAAAGCAAAAGAGAAGACTTCCGAAAAGAGAAGGGAACAGACAGATCAGCCTCAGTCTTGATGGAAAGAAAGATGTTTTCTCTAGAGACCGAGAAGAGTCTGCATGATCTTCAATGTAACCCATGAAACTACCAAAAACTGATGACTAGAGAACAACACCTCGGGGAAGGACTTGCACAACAAAGAGGCATGGTTAGGTGAAAAGTTTAGCATTCTTTTATTCTAATCACCTGAAAAGGCTGAATCTTCTTTATTTAAAGAGTTACTTGTTCCAATTTATGCTTTAATAAAAGAAAACATTAGAATTTCAAAACTCTTTTGATATTTTGAGGTACTTTTTACAAAGTAACAGTATAGGCAGTTCAGCTCTGGAAGTTTGATCATTACGTTACTCAGGAAAACAGAGCATGAAGTTTTGGAGAGAATCACTATGATACTGAAAACCCACAAAGAGCATGAGCCATAGGGTTCCTCAGTAATTTGAAGCATCAGTAACAACAGAGTACAAGATGGTCAGAAACAGAAATCTGTAAGGAAGGATAAACAGATAAAAAATGCAAATTAAAAAAAAAAATAAAAAATGGAAGCATAGATCATTCAGGTGTCAGTCATGAAGAGGCTGCCCAAAGGCACAGACGGCCTCCTCTCACCATCCGTATTAGACACAAAAGTGTTCCTGATTCTTTCCGCCATTTGTTCATCAGAGAAGATACATTTTCACAAGTCTTTCTAGTTTAGTGAAATGACATTTAAGAGGAGCAAACCACAGTTTTAATGGAAAATTCCTGGCATTAGTCACAAAGAATTCTCTGCCTATCGTGCCTTTAGGAGGCCAAATGCATATTGTAGCCTCTAAATTAATAAAACTCATCCCACTTTTGCTCTCTGAATTCCCAGACTCTTGAACATTTCCACACGTACAACATTTGTTTCTTCTATGCAAAGACTCCCTCTAGCCTGAAAAAAGTGTTGCAAATGTGTTGACTTTAACCCAACCTGGAAATTTTCATTGAATCAAAGAGTTATCTGATGACAAACATAATATCTAATATCCATTTGAAGTTAAATTAGTCTTCGGTGTGACCAAGTTAATGTGAGTGAAATTACATTTGGACCACATTATTAGCTCTATGTCTAGCAATAAACGGCAACAGTTAAAAGCTAACAAAACACTTGTAAAATGTTGGGATTTTCAAAGTTTGCTGACTAGGCCATAATTTGACAGCCATTTCTTGTCATCGTAGTTTGAGTTTACACCTCCCATGCCCTGTGTTCTCACTTCCCTGTTAAATTGTTAGCTGGCCTAGTGAAAACTTTAGTGGGTGAGACAGACAAGGTGAACCGAATGGAGGAACCGGTGGTGGTTGAAAATAACACTGCTGCACAAACACTTGCGCTGACACAACCAAGTGTGTGGTTCATGGATGAGTGCAGGATGGCTGCTTTGACAGGCCCTTTTGCTGAAGGTTCATAGCCATCCTTTACCCCAACTACAATTCAAGCCCATATTCATTCATTTGGGGTTTTTTTTGTTTGTTTGTTTTCCAGAAAAAAAAAGGAAGAGTAAATTTTATAGCCAACTTAATTTCCTGCTAGGGAAGTCAATAAAACTAAAGCTAATATTACAGAGAGCTAGCAGAAAGAGAAAGCTGTATGTTGTTCATGGATAAAACAAATAAAAATAATCCAGCTTGTGGTAAATGATGATCTTTTTTGTTTTTTTTCATTACATCATTTTTTACTTCCTTATCTAATCCTTTATTTGGTCTAATTTTAAACTTTTTTTCAGTGCTTTCTGTCTTTTCTCTTTTTTTCTCCCAAGATTTTTTCCCCCAAGATTTTTTCCCCTCTCTTTTTTGCTCTCTTGCTTCCTCCTCTTTCAATCCAACTTAGAATATATATGAAGACATGTAAGACTGAAGCAAGTTCAGGATAGTTTGAAGTCAGAAATAACTAATTCCTTGTTTGTTTATGTTCTCTGTTATCTTTATGATTAGTTATTTGAAATGAACAATTTTTTTTTTCCAACAGCACAACTTGCTAAAAGAAAAGGTTTCGATAACCATATTTCTCAGTGTGAGAGAGTGATAATTCAAAAATCCTTATATTTGATCTGACTCTCTGCCTGTAAATAGCATGAACAGATTTTGATCCACTGCTCTGTCTTTATAGGAAGAAAAGGAAAACTAGCTATTACATTGCAATGTGTAATAAAAGCTATCTAAAACTATGTGCATGCATATTTCAGGATTCTGTTTTATAGCTCTATACTATTCAAGTTTTCATGTCAGTACATGGTATAGATATGTATAGAACTCATCTTAGAATAATGGCCTCTATTTACCTAAGTGATCTTGCCATAGTTTACAGTATAATATTCTTCATGAAAGCTGAAGCAGAAACTGTGCGTCAAAATTGAAATGATCTTTCAGCCTGATAAGTATAGAGTGAATGCAACACCTGATACAATAAAACACAATTTTAAAAATTGCTTATAAGACTGGAAATTGAATCTGAACCTGTCACAAACTGACAGGTAGTTGAATTACATTTAACTAAACCAACAAAAAAATAGTTACAATAGCAAACCGAAGTCAGATGTACACTTCTTATATAAGTACTACACCAAAAATTTTGTTACAATTATTCAGTCACTGAGTGTTCATGCCTTTTCATATAGAATTCATTAGCTTCACAGTTTCACAATTATTACACCACTGTGTTTCTGGTTAGTTAGGAAAATCGATATCAAAACAAAATTAACACACTTATAAACCTGAAAGGTGGACTAGAAAACTCAGTTGTTTTTTAACAAAGTTGTGGTCTTAGATACTGACTAAGAATTAGCCTTTCAAAGAAGCTTAGTGATGAACACGCAGTCAATTTGGATCCATGAGCTACTGGTTACTAAACCCTTTCGAGAAATCCCGTTGCTTTCTGAATATTTAAGCATTAGTTAGAGTCTTCTGAAATGTTGATCTGATTTGTGTATATTGAAAAGTTAATCTTTAGTACCACAGATGTCTTTTAGACTTCAAAATGAGCACTAGCTAGATATGTAGCCCTATAATTTTGTAAGCCTGAAATTTGTGAACCTAAGAGATGTGGTTGCATACACATGATGACACACTTTAGTTCTCCTACATTATGTAGACTTCAGCAGGTGATAGACAAAAGGATTTACAGTCAACGAGATAAATCTCAATAGCAGACATGGAATTCCTTGGCTGCACTTGCATCATTTTGAAAGCTTTTTAGAAAGCTCTCCTTCATGAAAGTCAGGCCATGCATCCTTTCTCATGTGGAATTTTGTACCAGGTCCTTCTTCAGCTAGGGAAGCAAGGATTTGCTCAATTTCACTCAGTTTTGTCAGATAGAGTGGGGAATGAGAAATAGAATGGACAGGGGCAGCAACAAAAGAGAGTGTCTGTGGGAGAAGGTTGAAATAAAACGTACTTTCACTTTATAGTTTGGCTGCAAGAGCAGTGGAAACTGCAGGCAAAAAACAAATCCTAAGACAATGTTATCAAGACACTTTAAATGATTCAGGATGTTTGGGAAAATTTATATAGTTTGTTAAACCTAGATCAGAAGACTAACCACAAGGTCTACCTCCTTGTTCATATCATTCAAATCATAAAACCAGACCCAAAATTTTGTAGAGTAATAAAAAAGATAAAAGACACTGAGACTGTTTAGTTAAGTAATGAGATAATTCAGCACGATGAAAGAAGGTGGGAACAAAAAAAAAAAAAAGTTTGAACTAAAAAACTTGCCCTCATAAATGCAGCTTTTTATTGGAGAATACGTGAGTATTTAATGACACATTCAGGTAAGAGGTTTTAGGAAGTTCTTACATAGTACAATCTGTGAAACTTAGTAACAAAAGTTAAAGTTGAGAATGCAATGAAGTTAAAAAGGTATTAAAAATATATAAAAAATGAACTTGATAATTAAGGAGATTTTTGTAATAACTGTTTTGAGGGTGGTGATAAAAATTTTCTTTCTTGATAATTTAAAAAGTGACAGGTAAGAGATAGGAAACAGCTTTCTTCTAAGTGACCATGCAATACCTTGATTTTTTCTTGAAAGTCAAAAAAGTCAAAACCAACAGAAAAACCCTGTCTGCTGCTCTAGCCCTGTAATGAGAATTCCTGATATTACTACCTATAGCAAACTCAGTTTTGTCTCTACTTTGAGATTTGAAAGTAGTAACCTTGTTCCACATTCAAAACCTATTAGTCATACTTCACAATATATTCTCTGGATCAAATTAAAATGGAAACTAGAAAGAAATTAATATTTCTTTGCCTGCACAGACAATTTCTCACTGTTCAAAGATCAAACATGGAAAAGAGGAGATTGTCTGATCAGAAGGTATCATTTGCTACAGAAACCCTGTTGAAACTTTTTATTTCTTACAGCAGTCAATTTAAACTTTTCTCCCTTGCGGTGACTTTCCTCATAACAGCATGCTACAAGAGCATAACAGCTCAATTCTCTCTCTGTTTCCCATGAAACAAGGTCAATATATCTGTATTACCTAACACACACCTTTTCCTCTTTTCCGTTTTTGCTCCTTCATTTTTCTTCTTCTTATTGCAGGAGATGCAAGAAGGTAACATTCTGGTAGTCATATATCAAACTGATACCTCAATTTCTGCAGCATGTTTGCACAGTATTTATGATCTTTTCAGAGTTTAATCCAAAGTGTTACATTTTCAGGGAAGGGTGCTTTGAACGGTGAAAGAAAGGTCTAAATACTTGGAATAGCCAGGCTATTTGACGGCCCTCTTGAAATGGGCAGTCTGTACCAGTTGAAAAGTAAATGTGAACCATAACCACTACTGAGAAAAAAACAGAGAAAAATATTAATTTCAGTAAGTTTAGGCACTTAAAAGTTATGTAAGTGTATGGTGATTTTGAGCAATGGGTAAGATTGGTACAGCCCTCACGTTGTTATAAATGATAGCACCCCTGGTGGTTCTGGGTGTTTGCTAGATCCAATGCATTCACACTGAAATCGCACAAATGAATCTGTGCCTTTGTTGGTGTCTCCTTCCAGATAACTGTCATCATCTCTGTTGGCTGACACATGATTAATACATTTTGAAACAAAGCAATCGATTTATTAACACAGCATTTGATGACTAGAAAACAGGGATGAAATTACTTCCAAATTCCTAGATATAAGTTACAAAGACAAATTACTATGAGTTAATTTGAATAATTTTGAAAAACCCGATGTTATCACATGAAACCTGTAGGAACCAAAAAAATGGACATCTGGCTCAGACACTGATATCTCATTAAAGCTTTGCTGAGATGCATCTTTACTATTTTGCTATAAAATTTCCAATATTATTGATTTTAAAAAATAGATGGGGAATCTTATATAATTAGGTACCACTGCACAGTACCTATAACATTTAATTTCACATTAGTTGTATGGCAAATGAAAGCATAATGAAATCCAAATTAGACCAAATGACAGAATTTAAACCAAACCGAACCAAAACAAAGCGCAACACCCCAACAAAACAACCCCTCACAGAAATGATAACTTCTGAAAAAAAGAGGAATATGGTGAGAGAGGGCATGAAATTAACAAAAACTCTTCAAGTTTATGTAAAAAGAAGACAAATAACCAGTTCTTACTGGCTTTGATTTCAGTCCTTCTGTCCCTTTGAAATTCCCAGATGTAATAAATGAATAACAAACAGTCCTTTTGAAATCCAAAAGATCTAGCAATTGCTAGTGCAGTCAGGTTACATTTGTGTGAAAAATACACTTGAGAACTGCAGAACCTCTGCTGAAGTATTACCATTGTGTTATCTATTTTCATTACTGTTCTTGTGAACTATCTGAAATCTATTATACAAATATTGAATATTTCTTTTAAACAGTGTTTGTAGAGACCAGAGAAGAAAACTCCATAAAATCTCAATGTCATTCTATGTTGAAAGGATAAATAACACAAATAAAGTGACTTATCATTATGTTGTTCACTATGATATGTTGTTCTCTCTTTATAAAGAAGGGGCAAAAAAAACATATGAAGTTTCTTTTGTTGAAAAAGTTATACTAATAATATGAAAATTCAAAAATTAGAAGAATACTAAGAAACTTCAACTCTTTACACCTGGTACTTCAACTTATAGAACCATTTGATTAAATAAAAATTAATATAGATTTTACAAACCCTAAATTTATGTAGACAGTTAAAAAAAAAAAGGAAAATTGCATACTGAATTGCTTCAGCTTTCCTTTTTGCTTTTTAGGTGTACCTGTAGAAATACCAGCATTTTAATGATGTAGTCATTGGCTGAGTTACTTCACTAATGTATTCCATTACTACCATCCCATTCAAAATAATGTTGAGAACAGACATATCTGAAAAATAAGTGCACAAGCAAGCAACGATATTCTCCATCTCAGAAGTGCAGCTGAGCAATCCAACAAACCAAAAATGTTAGAAGAAGCAAGGCAAAAAAAGGAGATTTCATTCATCATGCATGAAGGAATATTTAAATTAGTTTAGTGTGGATTTTTGTCAGTTGTATAAAACTCTATGTGTTTCCCAAGAACATTTGTTTTCCTAGTGAAGAGCCTTACTTCCCAAATGGCAGGCTCCAGAATTAGAGTGCTTTGGAAATTGTCAGATGGAGCAGAGTACAAATTCTTCAAAAAAGTGTTTGCAGGTGACAGTTCAATTTTGACAAAGCTGTGACAGAAAGGAGGCAGGTTTCCAATAGTCATCTGCATTGCTAGCTCACCCACCTGCCTTTTATGAAGGTGGTTGGTGGACTTCCAGTCTTCTAACTTTTCAGCCATCCACCTGGCAGGTTGTTGAGAAGCTATGAGTCCTGGCTCCCAGGTTTCTCTGCCTAGCCAAAGTTTCAAGGCTTTTGGCTTGCTTCCAGCTTGCCTGGTGGAGTGTTGAGAAGCTCCTCAAACTTGCATTTCCAGCTCCAAGAGCCCAGCTGCTCAGCAGACCAAGTTTTCATGGACTATGATCTGGGTCTACCTTTCCAGGTACAGACTCAGATATTTTGTAACTTCTAGGATCCTTGGCATCACACCCAGAGGAGTTTTCTTTCAGTTGAAACATTTTGCCTTCCAATTTAAACTTAAAAATTTAAATACATTTATTATTAACAGAAAATTGAGAGCTGTGAAACAGAATTACTTTTCTGTCCTCAGCTCTTCCCAAACAATGATGAAAAATATGTTTTGGTTTCCAAAATACAGTTACTTTCCAGCTATTTCAGCAGATAGGATGTTAGAATAAGGGTCTAGTGAATAAAATAATTTGCTCAGTTTACAGGCTGCCACCACTGTTTGTCATTGGACACTCCATTTTACTTGCAGCTACTACAGCCGTGTAAAAAAGTTCTAAAACATTGGTTAGGCTCATCTGAAATAGGTCTATTGTTCCCTACTATGTCTGAAGTTCATTTTTAGGGGAATATTAAATAAAAAAAAATCTTTAAAAAAGTCTTTTAAAAGAGAAAGTCTTATACAGAACCTGCATGCACTGCAGACAATGGGAGCTTTTAATGAGAGCAACAGCATGCTTATAACATGAAAGTTGTTTTGTAGAAATTCTGTGTGTTTCACTGTTATAAAATGTTAAATAAAAGGAACTAAAATGCCACATCAGTCAGAATTTCTTGGCAACTGAGAATGCTAAAGAGTAAGAGAGTGCAGAAAAAGATAGGAAGACAGTGAGGAAGAGTGAATAGGGAGTATGATAAAATGAATCAAACTTAAAATGCATAGCAAATTAAAAGTATTCACAAAGAAGAATATTTACAAAATAAGTATTTGAATGAGGTTCTACCTTAACCTCACACAAAGCAATAAAATCTATACTCTTACGTAACCTTTACCTGTTATTACCAGAATTTTTTTTCAACTTCATCACTTTAGAAGAAGTCAGATCAACAGTTTTGCATAAGGAAGTGTAACAAGGAATCATCAGAAAGCATAATCAGGAACCAAAGGAATGAAGTATTTCAGACAACTGGTAGTACTGAGTAGACATCTCTGTGTTTTGGTTGAGGGTTTGTGGTAATGTACAAATAGATTTGTGGGTGAATAAGAGCAGTCAGGAATGGAAAAATGCCATGGAATTAACAATTCAAGACAGGAGAAGAAAAGAAGTAAGAAAATTAGTCAAGAAATCACTGTCATAAAATAATTAGTCAAATAAAGCCAAAAACATTAACATCCCAGCGACATGACATGAAACTACATTTTTAAATTTAGAATGTTAAAAAGTTTCAAAATTTTTATTAATTACATGCTCTCTCAGACTGGTAACTCTATATTGGACACTGTGAAACATATTTACCTTGTATATTTAGATATACTATTTCCAACTTTTCACCTGCATGATATGTGCTCTTTAAAAAAAAAAAAAAAAGAATTCCAAGAATATTTATCTTGTTTCTGATTTTACTGATTTTTCTCCAGGAAAAGTTTATCGTGTTTACAAGAAAAGTTAGAACAGCCACCTATTAAACAGACTATTTTTTGAATGAATGAATGAATGAAGCTATGGACTCATTAAATCATATGGGTTTCCGTCTCTGAATCTGGAAGTTTCATTGTTTTGTCTGTTGAGCAAAACAGGCAGTATGGAGGTTATACACTTTACATTTTAGGTCACATTTTCTTCCTATTTTACTTTGGGGAGCCATACCGCAAACCTTCTCTCTTTTGGGAGAACCCTGCTGGGATCTTACCACTTTTACCAGTCTGTTAAGGGTTAAAGGAATATTATTCCTCCCCAGGTCTTGGACTTTACACTTATCTTTGTTGAACCTCATGAGGCTCCCACCAGTCCATTTCTCCTGCCTCCTGAGATCCTGCTAGATGAGAGCACAACCTTCTGGTGTATAAGCTACTCCTCCCAGCCTTGCATCATCAGCAGACTTGCTGAGTGTACAGTATGCCCCATTATCTGGACCATTAATGAAGATGACAAACAGGATGGGATCCCATATTGAACCCTGAGGTACGCTAATAGTTACTGGCCTCCAACTTGACTTAGTGTGCCTGACCACCACCCATTTCCAGCCCTCCAGCCAGTTTTTAATCCAGCTCACTGCCTGTTCATCCAGCCCATATTTCATCAGCTTCTCTATGAGGGTCTTATAGGAGACACCTTGAAGAACTTTCTGGGGAATCTCTTTTTCTAATTCAGAGCTCCACTTCACGATGGACAGGTGTTGGGGTCATTTATTTGCCACCCATCAAAACCACATTTTCTCACAGCTATGCCTTAGTGGATTTGCTAGACCTCACAGAACATCAAAGGCTTAGAACTTCTTGATGTCATAGCTATGTAATTCAGTAAAAGTGTTTCCAGGAGTATCTCTCCTGATCTTTTCCATTATCTGAATAATAACTCATGACTTTGTCACAACTTTTAGTGTTTTTGAAATATCTAGATTGTACTTAAGGTTTTAAAGAAACTAGATTCTCTAAACAACAGTGTATTCTTGCTATGTAATTGGCTTTGCAGTATAAATCTTTGTCTTAATGACAAAAGAAAAGAAAAATAAAAAGAAAAGCTCAACTTGTGTTTAGTATTTCCGTTAGGATCTTGCTTCCTCCCCCTTAATTTAATACCCACATTCTTTGGTGTCTTCAGAGGAATATCAATTATGTGGTGATGACACAAAAACATCTTTACCTCAAATTAGTTTAAAGGCTTTTTTCAATTAAAGAACCCACACTCTGTGAAAGCTACATCTGTGAATTTAAGTAAAAGTAATTTGTACCTCAAAGCTATACAACAGAAGAAGGAAAAAAAGCTGATTGTTTCCAAATGCAATCACTAAAAAAAAGTCAAAGGGAAAGAACAGGCCTGTTTTCTCAAGTTATGTATGAGTGCAGGTTTTTCTTCTTGTACCTCATTCTACCATGGTTTGGACGGTGCTTCCAATAAGTTCTTATTCTGTGCTTTAGTTTACTGTGTTCTTTTGCTTTTTAAAAAATCTTGATTGGGATCTTCTAATAGTCTTTTTCTCCATTGGATGTCTTTAGTCTCCTTTACAGTGTGATCTAAAATTAAGAATTACAATGCAATCCCAAATACACCTTCCAAAGTAGTATATCGATCCAGCAGATTCAGATCTGTTTGAAAGCTTTCAGAATTGTCTTCTTTTTTTTTTTTTGTAGTTTTGTATGTTTTTTCTTCCCAATGATTTGGTTTTTTTAAATGCATTCTAGTTTGAAGTTTTAGGAATGCCTCCTAGTTGGGTTACCATTCTTCATTTGACACTAATCCATTAAACATACATCATGCCTCTGAATAAGCAATATTAAAATGCAAGCAGAGTAACAATAAACCTCAAAATCCAACTGTCTTTTGCTTATCTTGCATTACAGTAGCACTATTTGCAAAACAGTGAGACAGACCTCTTGCCTGGACCACCTCTAGTGTCTGCTTCCTCCCTAAGAATAAAAGCGATGCTGAAATCTTCACAGCTTGTGTTCTCATTCACTTTTTCTCCACTTCTTTATCTGTTTCCACGTCTCGCTTCTATCAATAAGCTGTGGTTAAAAAGAATTATTTGATCTGAGGAATCTTCAGTGAAGTAAGGTGTTAACTACTGTACAACTGAAAGAAGACCGTGAGAGTGGCTTTCTCGTTTTCTTCTCTGTCAAAATCTTAAAACCAAGTGACCCTAAAAACTGCTATTTGTTTGAACCAGAATATTATCGAGTCTTATGGAACCAGATCCCATTAGAAGTTTTCAATAGTTAATCCTGCAGATTTTAAAAACTCACCATATTCTCTGACAAAGTACATCATTGAACTAATCTGCTAGTTTTGCAATGTCTTTGCTTGCTTTGTTGAGCAAGCTAGCCTGCAACAGATTGAAAGAATGAAATAGTTGATTAGGGAAAAGCAATCCTTTTACATTTCCCTCATGTAATGTACAGAGTTCTTTTACTCCCATCCCATTCTCAATGCCACTGTGACAAGGAAGAGAGTTGGAACTCAGTGCTCTTTCATTTCTGCTGTAGGTATGATAAGAGGGGGACTGAAGTCTACAAAAAGGTTGCAAAAATATCATGGGTGTCATGGTGACTAGTTTATCTCCAAAAGGGAAAGAAACATGCTGGGGAAAAAAAGGGATTTGGAAGACAAAACAAATTTGAAGGTACGCAAAATTCATTTCAGATGATCCTACATCAGCTTCTGTGCAGCAAAAATCAAAACAGTTACAGCTTGCTTGAAAGGAGGGAAGACCCAGCTAAGCCATGGAAAAAAGTAAAGACCATAAACCCCTGCCAGTCTAGAGGACTCACTTGCTCAGTCTCGTGTATGGGGAAACCTTCAACTGGCCACAGTTATCAACAGCCAGAGAAACGGGTTTCAAGAGATTAACACTAATCAATGATTGCAGCCTTCCTGGGTAAAGAGAGGAAACCGTGAATTAATCAGAACTTGTAACTTCTGCTATAGTAATTACGTAATGGAAAATTTTTATTCATCATCCACTATTTTTCTATTCCCATATATCAAGAACACTTCTTTAGCACAAATGATTGTAATTTTGCTCTGTGCATTTCTTCCTGCTTCTCAGCTTAACTCCTTGCTGAATCAAAAGCCATATTTCTGTTAAAAAAAAATCCATTTTCATGATTATATTGTTAAACATCTTGACAAGGGTGAGTATGAAGTCATTTCAGAACACCTTAATATTATACTTTTTCTTAGTAAGCAAAGATTTAATACAGAAAGAAAACATCATAAGTATGATTTGGAACACAATGATTCACTTTTAAATTAAAAACTGCTAGGAAGCAAATTTACTAGTGTTCTTTCCTGCACTGCTTCTTTGAAATAGAAAGCTGACATAATATTTACAATTGCTCACTTTAGCACATACATATACTGACTTAGGTCTTTCCCTCTTCTGTCTTTACAGAGATGGCTTCTGTGTCTTCAAACTCTGGCTAAAACACATAAAATTTGTCAACTGGATTTTTCAGAGCTTAGTTCTTTTTAGAAACCATGTGAACAAATAAGCCATCTGGGAATATTCAGATTTAGAAGCATTAATCCCCTGAAGACAATATATAGTTAAGATTGCTTGGCTGGTATCAGTATAATTCATTTGTGGCCATTTATGCTGGAACCAGCAAGCTATTTTAATTAGACTTGAAAATTCAAATCCCAGCTATGTTTAGTCATCTAAATATAGGCACCCAGGGCCATTTAAGGTATGCAAGGATGTCCTGGCTGGCTTCTAGCTGCTTCTCTGGAAGGAGATGGTCATATATCCAATAATCCAAAAACAGATATGAAGCTTTAACAGCTGTAGACACCCATGAGCAAGGTCTGCAAGGAGAAACTGTACTAGCAGCAGACAGTGGATACCGCAAAAAGAAATGACGAGTGCTTGTGGTGGGTGACTCTCTGTTCAGGGGCACTGAGGCACCTATCTGCTGGCCTGACAGGGACTCATGAGAGGTATGCTGCCTTCTGGGAGCTAAGGTGCAAGGTGCTGCCAAGAGGGTGCCACAACTTGTCAAGAGCACAGACTACTATCCATTGCTACTCTTTCATGTGGGCATGAATGTCACCACAAGCTGGAACCTGGGCAAAATCGAGGAAGACTACAAAGCCCTGGGGATGCAAGCAAAAAGGATTGGTGCTAAGTTATCTTTTCTTCGATTTTACCATTTAGAGGAAAGGGTCCAGCCAGAAAAAGACATATAATGCAAATCAACTTCTGGCTTCGTGGCTGGTGCCATTGTGAGGGTTTTGGCTTTTATGACAACGGGACATTCTTCCATGAATATAGCCTGTTAGGGAGGGATGGGATCCACCTGTCTAGAAAGAGACAAGGAAATCTTTGGCAACAAGCTGTCCAACTTGGTGAGGTGGGCTTTAAACTGAAGGACTCAGGGGCAGGGTCCAAAGTGGCAAAGCTCACATCATTGCAATCAACTACGGAATAAGCCAGGCCAACCAGAGCATCAACAAATGTTCCTTAGCTGCATCCCAAGATGAGAACTGGAAGACCAGCCACCTCAAGTGTATGTATACCAATGCACACAGCCTGGGGAACAAACAGGAGTAACTGGACCTCCACGCCCAGTCAGAAAATAATGATACCATAGGAATAACTGAAACATGGTGGCACAACTCACATGATTAGATGATTGCAAAAGATGGCTATAGGCTGTTTTGTAAAGACAGACAAGGAAGAAGAGGAGGAAGAGTCGCACTTTACGCTAAGGAGAACCTTGAATGTGTAGAAGTCAACTAAAGTGATGGTGGAAGCCCTATCAAATGCCTCTGGTCAAGATTAGATGGGTTGTCTCCAAGGGAGATCTCACAGTAGGCGTCTGCTCCTGACCTCCAAATGAAGACGAAAAGGCCAAAGAAGCAATATTTGGGTTACTTAAGCAAGATTTGAGTCAACAGAACCTGGTTCTTATGGGTGACATTCATTGGAAGGACAATACAACAGCTCACATGTCATCCATCTAGTTCCTGGAATGTGTAGAGGACTGTTTCCTCAAACGAATGTTAGATGTGCCAACCAGGAATGAGGCACTGTTGGACTTTTTACTCACAAACCAAGAAAACCTGCTTTGTACTATCTCGGTTAGTGATAGCCTTGACTTCAGTGATCACAATATTGTGGAGTCTGGGATCCTGCTGAACATGCTGAGATCACTAAGACAAAGTTTTCATCCAGAGCTTAGTAGGGAAGGATTCCATGTAAAGCTTCCATGGAGGATAAAGGAGCTAGTAAGTGCTGGGTGTTTTTCAAGAATGCTCTCCTGGAAGCACAAAACAGTTCTTCCCCTTTAAAGGTAAGGGAAGTAGGCAGAGCAAGAGACCTCCTTGGCTTAACTGTGAGCTTCTGAGTCTGCTCAAAACCAAAAGAGAAGTGCACCAGAGATGGAAAAGTGAACAAGTACCCATTAAGAACTACAAGGACATTGCCAGGGTGTTCAGAAATGCAGGTTAAAATCTGCAGTTAAAAATGTCAAAAAACTACAAGAAAGGGTTCTTCAACTGTGTAAACAACAAGCAGAACCAGAAGAAAAATATTGGCCCACTGTTAAACAGGAAAGGTGAATTAATCACCAACAACACTGAAAAGGTAGAGGTTCTCAACACTGTCTTCACCTCTGTCTTTACCAACACTGTTAGGCCTCAGGCCTTGGGAATAAAAATCCAGGTTTATGCAAACATAGACCCACTGCCAGTGAAGGAAGAGTTGGTATTTGAACTATTACAGGAGCTTGACCCCCACAAATTGATAGGCCCTGACATTATCCACCTGAGGTTGTTAAGGGAGCTGGCTGACATCATTGTGAGGCTGCTTTATATAATCTTTGAGAAGTAGTGAGGATCAGGGTGCATCCCAGAAGACTGGGAGAAGGCTAGTATCACCCCCACCTACAAGAAGGGCTTAAAGGAGGATCCAGGAAATTATAGGCCCATCAGTCTTACTTCAGTCCCTGGGAAAGTTATGGAAATAGTCCTCCTGGGGGCTATGACAAGTCAAATGAAACACCTGATCGGGAAAAGCCAGCACAGATTCACCAAGGGCAAATCACGCTTGACAAACCTGATCGCCTTCTACAACAAAGTAAACTGCTCAGTTGATGTGGGGCAAGTGGTGGATATTGTCTGCTTAGATTTTTCCAAGTTTTTTGATATGGTTTCCCACAGCCACCTTCTAGAGAAACTGATGCATTACAGTCTAGACAAGTGGTCTGTGTGGTGGGTAGAGAGTGGCTGACAGGCTGCACCCAGAAAGTGGTGGTTAATGACTCCTTTTCGAACTGACAACGTGTCATAAGTAGGGTCCCCCAGGGATCAATACTGGGGCCAACACTGTTTAATATCTTCATAAATAATGTGGATAATGGGACCAAGTGTACCCTGATGAAGTTTGCTGATGACATCAAACTGAGTGGGGAAGTGGACACTTGCAAGGGAGAGCCGACCTGCAGGAAGACATGGATAGGCTGGAAAAGTAGGCTAACATGAACTTTATGAAGTTCAACAAGGACAACTGTAAGGTCTTGCACCTGGGAAAACATAATCCAGGACAGCAGCACAGGCTGGGATCTACCCAGCTGGGGAGCAGCTCTATGGAAAGGAACTGGAGGTCCTGGTGGCAACAAGTTCAAGATGAGTGAACAGTGTGTTGCTGTGTAAAAGAAAGCCAACAAGATGCTGGGTTGCATCAACAAGGGCATCACCAGGAGAGAGAAAGAAGCCATTATCCCACTCTACTCAGTGCCTGTCAGACCATACCTGGAATACTGTGTTCAGTTTTGGTCCCCACTATGCAAAAGAGATGTGGATAGGCTGGAGAGGATCCAGAGAAGGCCACAAAGATGATGAAAGGACTGGGAAGCCTGTCATATGAGGAAAGGCTGAGAGAATTGGGTTTGTTCAGCCTTGAGAAAAGAAGACTTAGAGGAGACCTTATCACCATGTTCCATTATTCAAAGGTTCACTACAAAGAAGACAGTCTCCCTTTTTACAAGGAGTCACATGGAAAATCTGGGGGGTAATGGGTACAAGCTGCTCCTGAGGAGATTCCAACTGGACACAAAAGGAAACTTTTTCACAATGAGAACAATCAGACATTGGAATAATCTCCCCAGGGAAGTGATGGATTCCCCATCATTGGACATTTTTAAGATTCAGCTGGACAGGGTGCTGGGCCATCTTGTCTAGACCGGGCTTTTGCCAAGAAAGGTTGGACCAGATGATCCTTGAGGTCCCTTCCAACCTGGTATTCTATGAGTCTATTATGATTAATATTTATGTACGGCACTGTGTTTGCCAGTACTATATAAGTATCTTGGATCCTGTATAGCATCTTAGACAGCATAAGATGTTGACATTTAGACAGCTGGACTTAGCTTAAGGGGCATAATCAAGTGCAAGAATAAGACAATTACATTTGGGTGTTCATCTGTAGATATCTACATGACATAGATTATAGCTAGTGTAGACCAAGTCAATACAGTCCATGGAGTCTGAAATAGTATTGGATCAGTCTAATGTGGAAACCTTGAACTTGATTCAGTTGCTCACACAGATGTTTAATGTAATTTGAGTTAGCCTAGGGTATTCTCTCTGCCATTCCATCTACCATTCCAGAAGGCAACCAGTCTCCCACTGCTGGACCCTTGCAGATGTCTTGGATATCCTAGGGTGTCTCAAATCTCTTTAGGGGCTTATATTTAAGCAAACTAATTAAGGCACCATTAACTAATATAGTCCCTTTCCACTGACTATAATAGAAGCTCAGATAGCTAACTCATACAAAGACTTTTTCTTGAAGACACCTAAAAACAGTACTTTAATCTCAAATATAACCACTCTTGTGATTTATTTGAGTGCATAACTGTATGCCTTTGCTAATACCAGTTTTCTCTTCTCTGTCTCAGTTACATGATGTACAGTACAGGGATAATGATGCTTTCCTCTGTTGCATTGGATTATGTTTACAGTAGTCAATAATTCAAAAATTTCCTGCTTCACAAAATTTATCAGAAGAAAAGCTGCTATACATATGCATTTAAGGTTTTGTCTCTCAAAAAATTTTTCAGCATTGTACACTATGATTTATGTTTGATTGAAATTATGGATTTAAAACTAGTCAGCATTTTTCTTGCAGACAAATTTTTAGTTTGTCAGTAAAGAAAGCTTTTTACTATGCAGTTTCTAGTTGTTCAGTAGAGGGAAAGCAAATCGTGAAGTGAAAACATCACTCCAATGAAATGATATCATTTACAATGAAAGGGTAATTTTCACTTTTTGGAAATTGCTTTAAAAAAACATTAACAATTAAATGACAGACAATTTTAGTTAAATATTTTAAACTCCTATTAAACTGAAATACTGCATTAATGTGGCATCCACAAAAATCTAGTATAGGAAACAAAATTAAAAAAAAAATAGTCTAAAATAACAAGGTAATTGAGCTCCATTTAGATCCCTTTTGTCTATCACCTTCATTTGGGAAGGTACTTTAACATGTCTTCCTTAAACTAAGTATACGACAATATAAAGTGATCAACCCCATTCTTCTTCATTTTGAAAGGAATAACAGTGTTATTGCAAGGCTTGGCAGTATTTTTATTACTACTGTCTTCGTTTTTCACAGCAGTAAAATTAGAAAAAGTCAGGCAAAGCTGATCAGGTCAGCTTTGCAGGTCTTAGTGACGACAACTTCATGTCAGTATTTGAACTGAAACTTTGAATTCTTTCCAAAATGAAAGGACGGGAGTTTGTCTATTCTACCAGCAGTGCAGCAGGTGTTTTCCTCTTTATTCATGCACTTCATGAGTGTTTATTCCATGAACAGTGAGTGCATGGAAGGCTATAGAAGTATACCTCAAAATACTTAACTAAGTAGACCTCTCAATGCAATGGAACCATCGCATGACAAAAGTCCCCAGAATATGGTTGTAGGTTCTTCCTGACCACACCAGAAGTTGTTCAATACAGATATACCTGATGGTTGTTCTTTACACTGAGGCTTTGTATAGCATATTCAATATGTCAGGTCTTGATGATTTTCTTGCTCAGATAGGACTTGAAATCAGTGAGAATATTCTGAATTATATCAATTAGTGTTCATTTAGTCTTTGGTATCATGACAATAGATTTCCTTGTTTCAGCATTCGTCTACTGGATTATATGACTGGATGCCATGGATGTGACAAAATATGTAGGTCAGAGTCAATCTACCTACTTTTACTCACCACAACAAAAGTTTTTAGAAAGCATATTTTCTTAAGATTAATCATCCATTATCATTTTTAGCAGTTAGTGGCTAGGGAACAGTTGTTACCAAAATGTGGATGAGTTTACATGTGGAAACCAGAATTCCCAAGTCACTACAATAAGGGTTTTTAATTTGTTCAGAAATATTAATTACCTTTACAATAGTCAGTAAATTATTTCATAGATAACAAAAATCTTAAAGGGAAAACTTGACTAAGGTCTTCATAAAAAACTGTTTCTTTTGCTAGCATGATGTAAATGGTGACATTTGAAACATCAGAATTACAGAAAAGCAAAAGGGGATCCACTGAGCCTGACTGAGAGTCAGACACGATATGCTAGTTTTTGAAACCGAAGATGGGCTCTTAGGTATGTATCTTGCTTATCTTAAAGATGAGTGCAATGTGGATGTTTATGCCCGACACGGTCACCGAGCCTACTTGTATCGAAGTTGGAGAGTTGTAAGCATTTGAAATAGTCATAAGTAGAACAGTATTTATCTTACTTATTTTAAACGTAGATCGTTCTCTTTATTATCTTTATCAACAATGTGGACGAGGGGATCAAGCATTTGCAGACGACACCGAGTTAGGAGGGAGTGTCTGTCTGCTTGAGAGTAGGAAGGGCTCTTCACAGGGATCTGGACAGGCTGGATTGATGGGCCAAGGCCAACAGTATGAGGTTCAACAAGGCCGACAGGCTGAATTGATGGGCCAAGGCCAACAGTATGAGGTTCAACAAGGCCAAGTGGCAGGTCCTGCACTTGGGTCACAGCAACTCCATGCAGCATTACAGGCTTGGAGAAGACTGGCTGAAAAGCTGCCCAGCAGAAAAGGACCTGGGTGTGTAGGTTGACAGCTGGCTGAATATGAGCCAGCAGTGTGCCCAGGTGGCCAAGGCAGCCAAGAAGCATCCTGGGCTGTATCAGAAATAGTGTGGCCAGTAGGACCGGGAGAGCAACCGCCCCCCTGTACTCAGCACTGGTGAAGCCCCCCTGTGAGTACTGTGTTCAGTTTTGGGCTCCTCACTACAAGGAAGACATTGAGGTGCTGGAGTGTATCCAAAGAAGGGCAATGAAGCTGGTGAAGGGTCTAGAGAACAAGTCTTATGAGGAATGGCTGAGGGAACTGGGGTTGTTCAGTCTGGAGAAAAGGAAGTTGAGGGGAGACCTTATCGCTCTCTACAACTACCTGAAAGGAGGCTGTAGTGAGATGGGTGTCAGTCTCTTTTCCCAAGTAACAAGACCTCAAGTTGTGCCAGGGGACGTTTAGATTGGATATTAGGAAAAATTTCTTCACTGAAAGGGTTATCAAGCACTGGACCAGGCTGCCTGGAGAAGTGGTTGAATCACCATCCCTGCAGGTATTTAAAAGATGTGCAGACGTGGTGCTTAGGGACGTGGTTTTGTGGTAGACTTGGCAGTGCTAGGTTAATGGTTGGACTTGATGATCTTAAAGGTCCCTTTCAACCTACATAATTCTATGATTCTATGATACTATGATTGCAGGAATTCAACTGAGTTCCAGGAATCTCTGTTTTTATTGACCATGAAGAAGATCTTTGCATTTAGCTTGGATGTAGACATCTACACTGTAAACTTCAGACATCTAAATTTAACATACATAAATGGACAGTTGGTCCTCCTAAATGAAGTGTCTAAATTCGTATAAAAAAATGTGAAAAGAGATTGGAATTTCTGAAGATTTCCAAAGAACACTCATGTCTTTCTTCTCTGTTGGTTATCTGAGGAACTAACAGTGTGATGAGTCCTAGAGACACTTCTGTTTATAAATTTACCCAACATATTTCCCTCTAACAACACTATGCAACTCCCTTGAGGTGTTGTAAACAAGCCATTTATTCTGTATAAAAGAATATACCTTATAAATTTGAGATTGGCCCTTAGTAGCTTCTTTTGTCTTTGAGCTGCCCTCACAAAAACACTCATGTGATAATTGTAATACCATTATAGTTGGTCATAATTATTAGTAGTCTTAAAACAGAATTATTTGAATTTTATTTAAACTTTTATAATTGCTGTGGGAAATGGGGAGAACAGTGTCTGCTCTGTTGTTCTAAGACTGTCTTTCCCAGCGCACATTGTCATCTCTTCGGGAAATGTGGGTTTGTAACGATAGGAAACACTAGACACCTTCTGAGAATAGAAATCTAATGAAGCAGAGAATTGTTTTGGTTTTAAGAAAAAAATGTAACGGGCAAATGATTTCTTCATATTTTGAATTTTGTTTTGCAAACACCTCAAACCCAAGGCATTACATCCCAAAGCTCCTACGTATCTAAGGACAACTTCATCAACAACCCCTGTGGGAATTCTGTGGGACTGAACCTTTTTCAAATGTCATATCTGGACCACTAAGCATCCAGGAATGAACGAGTCCTGGAGCCAAATGTTGAGCAAGAAAGGCAGGCGATTTTCACAAAGAGAAAGCACAGTTGTCTAGTCATTCCCAGCCTCTGCAGTCTGTAGGTGTTTTAGATTAGAGTGTCTCTGTATTTAAAAAGTGAAACAGAACAAATTGTTCCATCAGAAGTAGAAAAAATGTTGTCTGGTTTCCTATGGCAAATCTGTATCTATCCTTGTGCCTCTCAGCTCTTCCCATGTTCATTATTATATCCATTTGACATATTTTTCACCACAGTGTTTTCTTACAACACTTTTAGGTTCTATGTTCTCAAGGAACCTCTGGTGGGCCCCTGACCTCAATATGTTAGGAGTTTGTAAAATTTTAAAAAAGCACATTTCTATTATGGATTGTCAGCAGTTGCAGATACTTCACAAATATGTGGCCTGCAGATGTTGAGTGGACAGGCAGATGTTGCCTAAAAAGGATGGGAAATCTCTGAGCTTTCCTGAACTTTCCCACAGTGAGGCATAGAAACATATAGATTAGAAGGATCTCCAGAGGTTAACTAGTTCAGCCTCACGCTCAATTAAGATTCCTCAACATTTCTAAGACTCTTTTCCAAATGTTGGCCAGCTTCACAGAAAAAATATTTCCCTTATATTAGGTCAACTTGTGACTATTGCTTCTCATCTTTCCACTGTGAACTTCTGAGAAGCATTTGGTTCTGTCTTTTCCTGTTATGCAGCTGTAGTAGTTGTAGATCACCAGTAGGTCTTCTGCCCAAAACCCAGAGTTCATTTTTGAAGTCACCAAGTCATTGTCAAAGACTTGGTGAAACGCACATAAGTGCTGAAGTATTTGAAGGGATGGGAAGTGTGCAGTGTATCTGCATAAGCATTTTTTCAATACGATATCATCAGGATAAGTGTCAACTAAATACCCTAATCAGCAGGCTGAAGAAAAGTTCTACTTTGTTGGCTTTCATTTTGGCCTTGTTTCCCAGGATACTCAGCAGCCTACCTTCACCAAAAGGGTGAACACCTTATTCTTAGGAACACATATTCTAGGATGTGAGTCAAAAAATGTTAAAGGCAAAGAAGATCTACTTCTCACGACTGTTTTCATCAACAGGTTATTATACAAAAGGTGTACGCCATAAGTACAAAAGTACACCTCCTACAGAAGTTAATCCTAACCTGAAGGTCTTTCACTTTTAAGAATCTGTTTCAAGAAACGTGTATTCTGGTTCAGATATTACAGTGAGATATTCGACATGCAAAGTCCAGATTCAGTGGAAAGTAAAGATGGTGGGAAAATCTGCAAATAACTTTCAGAATTAACCAGTTTTATAAGCTAGCATGAAGACAATCCAGTTGAACCATTGAATCATCACTGTGTGAATGTCACTGCAAGTGACTCAGCCAGTCTTATAGACAGTGACGTATGGATTAATGAGATTTATGAGGAAAGATTCCATCAGCTGTTGAGTAAAGTGAAAAAGTAATCACAAAAAGCCATGGGTTATTTTAGGATCATGATATGCAATTTGTATTATAGGACCACATACCAACACCACAGACATATTCACACACAGACTTCAACATGGCAAAAATAAACACTGAAGCCACTATAAACCAGCCACTTAAGCTCTGAAGGGGAATTCAGAATGGTAAGGTAGGTCACAAAGTTCCTCTGTGATAGAACAAGAGGAGACCTGGAAATCTCAGAGTAACATTTTTAGCATCACATGGGATACACACAGGTAACCTGATAGGAAAAACATAGGGCAGGAGCAAAAGAAGGCTCTGAAATTACATTGCTTTTCTGGATCCTTATTCCCATTTGACACCTGAGGGAAGAATTTATTTTAGAATGAGAGTCAAAATCCAAACCCTTCTTCTGGACTTAAGGCAGTTAGTGTAACGCATACGCAATCTGAAAGGAGGAATTTTTTTCTTTACAAAACAGAAAGCAAAGCTTTTAAATGTAGTTGAGTGTTCACTTTGGAAATGGGAATTTCTTGCTCCTGTTTTTTTTTTTTTTTTTTTTGGGGAGCGAATTACCACAGATGTTTTGTGCCTAACACTATATTGTAATAGATTGTCTAAATATGTTATCAGGAGTTAAAGCTATCATATATTATTCTATCTGATCAAAATTTTCTATATATAAGGAGACAAAAAAAGACAAAAAAAGTCTAGGGCCATTTTAAAAATAAGAAGACTATCAATGTAAGCATTGCATATCTGAAATTTGAGAGCAAGGGGCACAGGGAAGTGTTCACAGGCCAGTATTTCATGTTGCTTGCTGAAAGAACGTTTCTTCCTTTCAGAAAAACTCAATGACAGCATTCCATAAATGATGCTGAATAAAGAGATTTATATGGGAATATTTTCCATATAAGATTCTCATATCAACTGTTTTTTATAGGCATCACAGCGACGGTGACTTCTACTTTAGAGGCAGAAGACGTAGAACTTGGAAGCCATCATCAGTAAGTTAAAAATATTGCTGGGAGGTATTGTAGGGCCATGTGATAAAGAACTTAGAGGGGCAAGATCAGGAAAGACAGAAAAGCTGTGGTTTTAAAAACTGACAGGGAGGAAAATGTGATACCTCTTTTCAGTAGTTAGAACAAATGCCTCAGTCTCAGCCACTGAGAGCTCTCCTGGAAGCTTGTCCCAAACTGCACTCCAAACCACATAACTGAGATGCCCTTTGCTGGAATTACACAGACCCATGTTTTTTTTCCTATGAAATTATTAAAAAAGTTAGCATCAGCAGCAACCATTCATCTCTGAAATAAGACTATATGCAATCATGAAGAAAAAAGGTGGTGTTCTTTAAGAATGTTACTGTCAGAAAGACGAGGAATATTTTCAGTTCTACAGAAAAAAAAAAAAAACAGTGCTTTATAATTTTTGCTACCTCCATGTGGGTTTCCCACAAACTGTTGCTTCCTTTATTCTGTTATTACAGAAATACTAAGCAAGCAAATAAGGAGTGACAGAAGGTCAGAGGAAGGACAGAGGAGAAGAATGCAGGTGGTGGTAATTTCTGATCACTTTCTGCTTCTCAGCAAATTATTAAAAGAATGCAAAATATAATCATATTTACTTAGTTTTACTGAAGGCTCACTAGGAATTGTTAACAACAGTTTTTCTTCTATCACCATTGACATTAATAATAATACTTCATTCATTTACTTACTTGTCTCTAACATTCAGAAATGTTTTGTGGATTCAGTGTTGATGGGATATAATGTATCTGTGGAATATTGGTCCCACTTGTTATTTATATCTGTGATTTTTTCTAGCATAGTTTAGAAAAAAAAATAAAGATGTAAAAGTTGCAATCTTCTGAGTTTCAATTTTATAAATTATTATAGCTATAAAAACACTTAAAAATTTTCAAAGTTTCATGGAAGAAATGTGCACCAAAGGTAAGATGTATGTAGCTTAACTTTAAACATCTGTGATGCACACATCCAGAGCATAGCTAATCAGAGAGGCTGTTTTTATAGAAAAACAAAGAGGAATTAGTGCTTTTTGAGGGGTGATTAATCTAATCTATTTTAGGTATTTACTTTATAATGAGGTGAATTAGTTGTTTTGCTTCATCTCTACATACAGTAAAGGGAACCGTAGGTGACCAGTTAAGCTTTACACATCAGCTCTTTAAATTTTGTGTCAGATGAGTTTCAGCCTCAATTTCTAGTTTGTCCAGTTTCTAACGGGACTGAAACATTTATTGAACTGAATGGCTTTGAAAAATGGCATTCTGCAAGTTTACTACTATCCTCTTATACTCACCAATTTACATTACATATGTAACCTGTTTTACTACTTTTAAGGTTTCATTAGCAGCATCTGATCTATTAGGATGCAAACCACAGTCTTCCTAGCTCAAAATGAACATTGCTTACTCCTGACCTTCGATCAGCACTCATGCCTATGTAGTACAACACATCCAGGATACTCATAGCCCACTTATTTCAGAAATATTCTCCTATCCTTGTGTTCAGAATGTTTTGGGGTACCACATGAAAAGATAAAGATGAGCAGGGAGAGTAAAGTTCCCCCATCCTTATTTTATTTTGCACATTCGTCAAGCATAGATCTCCCACATTTACCTTTAGCAATTGTTACACCTCCAGTGGGATATATCATTATATTTCCCTTTTAAGTTCATACTGAACATCATATAAAACTCAGCCTGGGTACCCAGGTATCTGTCTATGTGCAATATGAGTAATTTTTCTTTACAACAAAGCAGGTGGCTGCGTCTTCAGAGACTAGAAGATAAAACTTAGTAATCATAGTGTCTGAGCTGCATTCATGTTGCTGACTCAACATCTGGCACTACCCAGTAGTGAGTGCTGTGGGAGTTAAACTATAAATGGAGGATCAAATAATGGAGTATAGCAGAATAAAATGCGAATCAAAGACCATATTTCATGGCAAGTAATTTCACAGGACAGAAAACGGCTGCATGCTCTATATCTGTAATAACATCTTTAGAGCCATATGCTGTGCTAAATCTGTACCTCTCACATCTTGCATCAGGGCTGAAATTCAAGACACTAAATCTTGAAGATTCTCCTTTTTAAAAAGTCAACATTTCCTTATATTATAATCATAGTTGTAATACCAAGGCTTACAAAGGGCTAAGTTAGTGGGATCCTTCTAGAGTACAGGGACATTTATATTTTGATCCCTGCCTATAGTTCCTGTATAGGAACCATACTGTTTATTTTGTTGTTGAACTATACTGTTCCTTTATAAAGCTCTTTTTCTATTGTCTCTGACCAGAAAATACCCACAGTGTAAGATCTCTGCTCTTGCCTTAATGCTCCTTGACATTGATAAAGTTATGAACAAATAAACCTGGATCACTGAAAATCATCCATGACAGACAAAACAATGGTGAAAAAGGGGTTAAAAAAGAAGGAAAGAGATACACAATGTAAAATAACCTGGCTCCTGTAAGAAGTTTAGAGTAAGAGGGAAAAGAAGGAAGATAAGAAAAACAGTGTCAAATAGTCATGGAGAAACACAAAGTGATCACAACAGGGTGCCTTGATATTGCTTTGCAATGTTTTCACTGTGATGTTGCATCAATATAAAAGTACATTTGGTCATGTCAGGGTGACATGTTGTAATTATTTTGTAGTTCTCTGTGACTTTATTCATTGACTTCATAATCTCCTCAGCTCTTCACTGTGGAATACCACTCAGTTAAGTATTCAAAGCACTGGATGCCTCCCAATGTGCTTTAAAATTTGGCACTTCTCTGTGCTCAGTTATGTTTCAGACCACTCTTACAGAACCAGTTTTGGAATGAATTACCTTGAAGCTTGGAGAAAAAAAAAAAAAAGATCAGTTCATGTAATATTATACAAATCCATGGACACACAAAAAATAGTCAGGAATTGGCAGAGCAGGGAAAAAGTTCTTGAATGGAGGTTTTAAAGTGTATTTTGTCAAAGGGCAGCTCTAGATTAATTAGAGGCATTCATAAGAAAAAAACAGAATTGGTAGCATCAGGCATAATGCACTCCTTTAAAATTTCTTATACTTGCTTTAAATAGAATTCATGGTCCTAACAGAAAAAATACTCTTGTGAAGCCCATGAAGGAAATCCCTGGTGATCATATTGATCCATGAGAATCATTTCTATCTCATGAGCATTTAGAAATCAAAAAACATTTCAACAACAAAATGGAATTATATCCTCAACATAAGAATAACTTGGGCAGACACTTTCCTGCCAATGACTTACCCATTCCCTCAATTGCAGTGATGATCTTGGTGGGAAACGGAAACTGAGTAACATCCAAACTAACAGATGGCTCTCAAGAAGTGGCCTTTTCTATACTTAGCAGATCTATAGTTAAACTTAGAGCACAGTAATCCCTCTGCAAGTCACGGATAAATAGGACACCTAATTCCATTTCGTTGTGTGGACACAACCAATGGCACAACAGGTAAATATCTTTTTGTTGCTAATCAATAATCCTCTTCAAAGTTAAATATCACTGCTACACCAGCTTCAAAAAGAGAGGAGGGAAGATTTATTTTCTCTTTTTCTGCAAATTACCTGGTTAAGACTACTCTTTGCTTACATTTTCCCTCCCTACGGGAAGACAAAACCTAGCAGTTGCTGCCATAAAATATGTCTTGTTGGTGCAAATGATATCAATACCGAGATTTCTATTTTTATTACAGCAGAGCTTTCCAAATTGATATTTAGGGTCCTGAGGCAAATATCCTGACTTTCCAAGATGTTAAGTAGTAAGCTTAAAGTAATTTTTTAACGTTACTAAGTATTATGAACAACATGACTCATAACAGATATACGTATAAATGTTAATAAAAAGTCATTGTTAGAGAGGTTTATAACAGTTAGGTTTATAATTGTTATTGTAATAGAAATATAGGTTCCTCTACTGAGAGATAGTGGGGTTTTTAACAGCCAGCTGAATTCCAGATGGATAAAAAGTGTAAGTATTAAGACAGGTTAAGGGTTTATATAAGGGTGCAGAAACAACCTCATGTGAGTTAGACGATCCATCACACTGCTCAAATATTGAATTTTGCATATGGAGTGAATAAAAGAAGAGAGAAATGAAGTTTCTGGGAGCCATTAACATATGATCTATCACAGATTTTATATCCAATTTATTTTTAAAACCATTAAAAATGACAAATTATAATAAATAAAAAAATCCTGTAGATAATCCTTAGCAGGAAAAACTACAATGAACATTATAATTAAAAATCCAATCAGCTATGCTTATCTTTCAGTACATGTACCTAAATCCTTTTAACAGTAGTGAAAGTGTTGTAGACGTGTAACTGGGAGAATGCAAAGCTTATAATTTGTTGATTTGTTGGTTTTTTTTTATGGTCTTCAACATTTCTGTAAATTTTAATGGGGATGCATAATTATAAAAGCAATTTTCTCTTCAGTAGTAAATACTCCAGTGAAGCAATCCTCTTACATTGTGTTGTATTATTATTAGCATAGAAATGCAGCAAATCCAGGCCTGTCATCTACCAAAGTTGGCTTTAAGTGTGCCTGAAACTGCCAAGATATAGTTAATCAACTAACTTGCTGCGGCTGGGTTGTTTTTCTTTTTTCCTTTTATTGTCCACTTTTTTTTTTTTTTTTTTTTTTTTTTTTAAAAAGNACAGGATTTTGCTTTGGTTTATATACCACAAGCTGGGACAAATCATTATCAAATTTCCTTTACACTGATTCTGAATTCATTTGACTATGATACATGATCAAATGTGTACTTTTAAAAACAATGTTCCATATTTTATGTCACAACAGCTATGACTTTGTTTCATGTGGTAATTAACAGGAGTTTCTGTTAGACACAGAGCATATTCTGAATGCAGAAATAGAAAATCTGTAAGTTCCCTTGTCAAGCCTCATAAATCATCTGCTGTCCGAAGTGTGTAGCTCATGTGTACTGTTTTCTCTTTGCGCTTTGAAACTTCATGTTTCCCCCATAAAAGGATAGAGTTAGACATAGCATCCATTGATACAGTAGATGAAAATTACTTAAGGAAGTCATGGACAATGAGACATCAGACATGGACAAGGACAAGTGAAACTGCATATAGTCACTCACCTGACTGAACTGGCCAGCTATGCTGGGTTTAGCATCAATATAACACTTGAGGAACTCCAGAGAATTTTCACTAATTGTCCTATGAACTTTGTCACCATTCTACATCTATATGTGCCGCATATACTTAATTACGTTCATATGTGGCTACTTTAATTCTTCTGAAAACTACCACTCTGACAGGCAGAAAGCATTAGAACATGAAAACGTGCAAAGGGCATGCTCATTTATTTTGGAAGAATCCCTGTACCACAAACTTTGAAAGATGTAACATAACTGACTGTGGCAATTATCAGCTCCTGCTGGATCCTTTTTATGAAATGAAAACATTCAGGGTAAAGTCATCCTTAACTGGGCTTTGGTAACAACAAGGGCACAGTTAAGATTGAATGGCAATCATGAAAAGCATTGCCACTGAGTGTGAAAACTCAATTTGCATTTTGATCATTCCACATTCCTTTAATTTCAATGTAAAGCTTCATCATAGAAAAATATTAGTACTTAATATTTACTCTATGCACGGCACCTGGCTGCAGGAAAGACAGACAGTGAAGAGCAAAACCTTAGGGGAATATTTTGCTACAGGAATTCTGTTGGCATCTGATTTTTAACTCAGACCAAGGTAAATGAGAATTAACAACAGTAGTATAAATAGAGGCATGATAACGTAAAACAACTTATAGTAACAGAACAACGAGGTGACAGAGAGGCACCTCAGCCTGATTTCTTCAGGAAATGAATCTTATGTGCCCTGTTTGTGCATGTGTCAGGTGTTAGGAAATGAGTATGTCTGGTCCTTTCCCTCCTAGCATTCTCTTGCCACTATTAGGGAAAGCAAAACAGGTGTCAGAGCCAAAGGGTGAAATCAGATGCAAATATCAAAGAAATGACCAATTTGTTGTTCTGCTGCAAACCCCACTGATCTTGTGCAGGTCTGCTCAACAGGAACACCCTACAGTCTCAATCACATCATTTACTTTGTTCTCCTCCCAGGTTCACACTGTTTACCACCCTCATTCCCTCCCAAATAATGGCCAACCTCTATTTATCCTTTCCCTATTTACCACGGTTTTGTTGACTTTATGTCTTTATTTGCCATTTATCATATAGTTGTCCAGGTAAGCTTTATCCTGATAAAAAAAAGTGCATAGATTTTCTGAGTGGATTCACTGCCTGTGCAAGCACTGAATATGCTTAGGACAAGAACGAATAAGTGCCCGGTGCCTTAGGCACCCCACTGCTATTACAAGTTACCTTTTCAAGAACTGAGTGCAGCTGTGCCCTAAACATATGGTAGATGTGGTGGCTTGTGGGAGGGGGTAGCAATGAGGTAGAAAACGCAGCTGGCTGGAAAGCCCGTTGTTGGGTATTGAGCACATGGTGCTGAGCTGATTGGACCAGAGGGAGGTCTACAGCTGACAGGGTGAAAGTTGCAGAGTACACCTGCTCACTGAGAAATTTTTGCTGCCATGAGGCAGATCACCATTCCCACTGAGGGAGGCTGGCTTTAGAAAGGACTCACCTTTCCCCTCTGTGTACCAGCCAGGAGAGGCTTGAGGAAAAATGTGATCACAGATAAGACTTCAATGATCTTTTCTTTTGGTCTCAGAAGGAACAAATCTTCAGGGTAATTTTGTTTATAGAGTAACTGGAGCTCACCAGTTATGTATCACATAATTTGAGCCCTTCTATACTTAAATATTTAGTACAGTATAGTAGTATAGGATTCTTCTACTCTTAAGAGGAAGACACAGGCAACTTCAGAGAGGCGTTCATCCCATTCTAAAATAGGTGTTTGCAATCAGGAGGATGAATAATCCTGTGGAAGCACCTTTCTCTCTTCATGGACTTGTTCTAGGTCAGATTCCTACTACTTACATAGCTGAAGTTTGTTAAGAAGAAACATACACAAGGAATTGTTTTTATATCAGTGCAACTGTGTTTATACCGTAACTTCATACTCAGACAACTCCTAAAGCATAGGTAAGCATAAAAGTAAGCATGAATTTGAAAGATAGAGGCTGTCAAGAAACGATTAAAAAAAGGTAATTATATGGGAATAGATAAAAGAAAGGTTGCATAACTGTAAATAATGGAAAATAACCTCTTGCATGAGGAAGGTTGTGCTTAATAATTACAAAAAATATTAAGTTACTCCTTAAGGACTTAATATAATTTCAGCTTGATAAGAAAACAACATTTTTCAAAGTGATAAAACTGAGATGTTAAATAGCTGACATTTTCTTTGCAAACTAGAAAACAAGTTTACATCAATGCTTTTTACAAAGAAAAATGATTCATTATTTTAGCAAGGTTAGATTTAACTAGTTTTCTCATAATACATAGTCATTTATATTTCATGAATGATTACACCATAACCTTCAATTCATATTGGCTGGTTGTGTCACTATGCTATTCATATTAAAATACAACTTAATGTTTACTGGCAACAATGGATTAAGAACCTCTGGATTACACTGGAATTTTCAACCACAAATTATACCTGAGTGTGGGAAGCTTGAAGTATTTAGTGTTTGTTTTTTTCTGCTTTTACATTATTTCTTAATTACTGTTGAACATCCTTTCGTTATTATGTTCTCTCTCTGGTGGAAAAGAAGTCTGCCAGATTTTTAATTTTCACCTTTATGTAGACTGAAAGAACATTTAAAACATTTGGCATTTCCCATAAAATATGAGATTCCCATATTTAAGTGAGATCTAATTAAGATATAAATACTACCTTCTTATATTCATTTGCAACTGTCCTTTACTCTCTTTTCTGAGAAGCAGAGGATAACGTAAGGACATAACTTGTCATTGTTGATTCTAGTTCCCTAATTCTTTGGTTTGAAACGCATAAATACTAATGTGTTTATCAAAGTAACAGCAACTAGTTTTTACTGATGCTGATAACATAATCATAAATTTTCTTACATCATATTTTCTTGCTGTCATTTGAGGGCATTATAAGTCACATTATATTCAGTACTTACTTTAGAATAATAAGGATCTACAGAAAGAGATGCAATCTGCAACTGGAGTGACTCACCTTTCTAAGCCCTGCATTAGTTTAAGTGTAAATGTGATACATTAATTACATCACTTTTTTTTTTCCTGAAAAGTTTCTCCTAGAAACTCATATTTGAAGTGGCTGCAAATAACACTGACAAGAGTGTATCTCGTCTGTCAATATCTGCAGAGGCATTTCTTCAGATACAAAAGCGTGGTGAGACACCATCTGTTTTTCAAAATAAGACCTTACTCTTTGATTTTAGTGAGTAATTTACCCTACTTGGAGATTTAGGAAGGAAGGGAATTAAAATTGGAATGACCACGGTATGAGGAAAAGGTGTATAATGTTTTTCTTCCATATGGTATTCCATCATGCAAGTTTGTTGTGAATGCACAGAGCATTGTGTGCACCACATATTATAAATATATTACTGTTATTACATTCTACGCTCCAGATCTGGAGTTTACTGATATATCTTAGTAAGCAGCCACATAGCAATAGGATGACAGTAAGAGGAGTCCAATGATATTTTTGTTACTGTTGTGCCTATGAACTCTAGTCATGAATCAGGATGTATCAACAGAGACTGAAGCTATGCTGAATTAATCTCATCTAGATTCCGGTCCTTAAACGAGGATCTGTATTAGTAGTGTAGTACTGATACTTTAGAGTCCACATAACAGAAGACAATAGACTACCAGCACAACTCTGATCTATTTGAATTATGAGATCCATGTGAATAGTCTATGAATAGTCGATGAACTATGTATATAAGCATTTACAGGATTATTAATCTTATGCTCAGGCATCAATAGTCCATGAATATTCCGCTTTATGTAGGGCTTGTGCCCATGAGAAAAATTCTCTTGATGATTTGGCTGGGTTGATGCAACCTCTGTGTAGAGAAACTTTTATTCTGATTTTATTAATTTTATTGACATTGGTAATGAGTTTTCTTAAACAAAATCAATATTAGGCATTCTTTAGCAAAACTGACAGTTCCTACACGCGTGCTCTTGCAATGAGTACAGTTTTGCAATACAAATGAAGTCATTTTTTAAAATAAAACCTGTAAGTTTACGGGTTCAGAAAATTTGGCACAAAGAGCAAAATGTTTCTCTGCACAGTTCTGTGGATTTCTGTTTTCATGTGCCTCCTGAGGCTGAAAGGCAGACCCGGATTGCTCAGTTTAAACAAAGAGATAATTGTAAATCTTCCACTATAATGGGAGGTGCAGAGGTGGTGAATGATTACCCCCAAACCCCATAAAATTAGTGGTGATAATAAAGGACAGATAAACCAAAGCAACCAAAGTCCAGTGCCACCCCATAACCTTTCCCTGTCCAGTTCCCTCTTCTATTTCTGCTTTAGCTTTTCCTTTAACCCTCATTAACCTTTTTCAGTAGTTTCTATATTAAAAGAGGAAAAGACCGGCCTATCCCCTTGAGTTTGACTGCAAAAAAGGCAGGAGCAAATTCCTGATAATTCCTATAAATATTACTGTATGGTACATTCTGAGATATTTGTCCTTCCATAGGTATATGTGGCTATATTCAGATCTGAAATGGTAAATGGGATACTTGTTTTCAGTTTAGTTTCTGATTTTCTTTAAGTAATTAAAAATATTTTTAAAAAATATTAATAAAAGTAAATTGTGGTACAAAGTCCTATGGATTCCTTTGCATGAGCTTAGGCATTATTTTTCCTATCCATTCAAGATAAGGGACTTTTTTTGAAATAAGGTCTAACTGCTGCACAATGTCTTTTAAAAATTCTTAACTTTTGTTCACTTGTGTCATTCTTCAGTTATTATGTTTTGTAGTTCATTGGCTTTGTTTATCTAAACATATTTTTAATTCTGGAAACCTCATCTTATCCCTCAGCTTCTTAATGGACTTTTAATAAGTCCTTATACCTTTCCACTGAAAATCCACTGTGCTAATAAAAACCTTCACCTTTGAATTCTGTTTTTTTTATATGTAACATTTTGTCCAGTACTAGACTTTTAGAAGAGATGAGGCAATGAGATCCATTAACTTTCTCACTTTTTTCCCTAATTTTGTACTGATAAAGGCATTAGTGAATTATTGTTCCTGCAATCATCCCTGTCAGGAAAGATTTGTTTATTCTTCTGGGTTGGTTTAATTAAGGTATTATCTTAAGTCAAGCACTGAATGTAAAACAAAATTTTAAGTCTTTTTGTTCTGAAAAAGGACAACTAGTTACTTCTCATATGAATAATCAATTGACAGCATACTTTTCATTTTCAGCCTCAGTATTTTTCATATTGGCAGACAATGCAATGAAATTGCTGATGCTGAGACTGAGACTGTTGTTTCTGTGCTTACCATCTCTACTTAACAATAGAGCTAAGAAAAGCTACGCTTGAAAACGTTTTGAAGGAGTGATATCACCTGTAGGATTTAAAAGTTTCTTACACAGAGTGAAAAGAATAGTTTCTAATGAATAGTTACTGTATATGCAATTTTTTAAATTTATTTTTGGTTTGTTTTATTTCCTATTGTTACAAAGTAATAAAGTCTCACATTGATCGGTGTCAGTTGTATACTTACAGGTCAATATATTGTAGAAATGTGCAATATGACTTAAAGGTTTAAAATCAAGGTTTTTGGAGATGTATGCTGAAGGAAAACTCCAACTGATTAAGAACACAAGGCCTTTTAGACCACAGGTCACTTATATGTGACAAATGGTATTTTAACAGTAGTTTTTTCCCCTTTTTTTCTCATTATTCTTACAGATTCTCTCCTTAGCAACTGAGGTGTGTGGAGGAATTTTTCTTCTTTCTCTGAGAAGTATTTGTCCAATGAAAAAGCAGTTTCTTTCATAATCTTTATGGGTATGCTTTGTGAACAGGAAGATTTTTGAATCAATACAATGTCTGATCTTCTGGCTTCCAACAACCCATGGAAATCTAATATGAAACCATTTAATCATTGTGCTCAGGCAATCTTCTTACCTTTTTCAGCCCGTGTAGAAGTGGTGCTTATCAGAAAGGCCACAATTTATCTAGGTATGTTTTTTCTGGTGTCTGAACAGCCACTAGTGATACACATTATAACATCACATCATGTTTAGCATCCTATTTATTTATATCTTGCTTCATGTCTTTTTCACAAGTATTCTAAGTTTGTGTGAAGGATTTAGTATTATATAGTTGAGCTCTTTTGGTTCATGGATTTAAAGACATTTTTCTTAGTTTTATCAAGGACACGCCAGCTATATTTTTTAAAACATCACTTGTTACTTCCTCAGACCATCTCTTCTTACACCTTAGTCCAGTCCTCTTAATCACACTTTGCAAGTATTTTAGGTTTCACACATATAATGTTAGATGTTTTTCCCTGCTATCTTTTTTTTTCAAAGGTGAGTCAAAACAAAAATACTGAAGAATAAACAGAAAAGAAAAAAAAAACAACCTTCCTTGAAGGATCCCCAGCTGATATCAAGAATAGCTAAATACCAGTCTTTGGTGATGTTTAGTAAAACTCTAAAATTTGTTGTGTTATTCACAGTAGTGTACAGTCTCAGTATTTTCAACATTTCTAAATTCAGTATTTTCAAAATTTCTAAACACAGGCCTGAATAAAAAGCACTGTTGTAATCCATCCACACTACCCCAGAGGTTCTTCTTCATGGATTTGACAGTTTCTATAACTAGCTTGTCAATCAGAATCTGAACCTTGGTACCTCTTGTTTTCTGTTTACATCTCACAGGAAATGTCCTTGCCTAAATATGTTGTTGTAGATACATTCTGATATGAACAGTGTTAACAGATTCCTCATGGTGGTTAAACATGAGATAGGCTAGTAGCTCAAAATGTGATAATTAGCATTGCCCTGGCACGCAGCATTCATTCACGGAGTTCTGATGAAACCGCCAGGAGCTGTGCTGGTCTTGATAAGGATACCATCTGGTCCCAGCACTTGCTGCTTCTGTGTTTCTTTTCAAATGCTGATGTTGAAAACATAATAAAGTGTCATTAGATCACTACCCTTCTTTTTTTTCAGAGTTTGATCATCTCTTGTAGAAAGAGTGGCTCTACCTTTACCCGCCTTTCAGCAACAACCTTGATAAATATTACCTTTTTCATCCATATTTTAATCTAACATACTCATATTTTCTCTGGAAACAGAAAATATTCCTTCTTATTTTTACATGGCCACTTTAAGATGATGTATGGATTTTGGCTCTACAGTGCTATTTTTTGGATTTGTGATCACAACAGTGTAGATAACACAGGTATATTTTAGCTATTGCTTAGCAGTGCTCATACAGCGTCAAGCCTTCTCTGTTTCTCACACCACCCCACCAGTGAGTTGAGTGGGAGTGTACAAGAAGTTGGGAGGAGACACAGCTGGGACAGCTGACCCCAACTGACCAAAGGAGTATTCCATACCATATGACATCATTCTCGGAATTAAAAACTGGGGAAGAAGGAGGAAGGGGGGACCTTTGGCATTATGGTGTTTGTCTTCCCAAGCAACTGTTATGCATGATGGAGCACAGCTTTCCTAGAGATGGCTGAACACTGGCCTGAAAGAATTCCTTATTTTGCTTTGCTTGTGATTGCAACTTTTTTTTACCTATTAAGTTGTCTTTATAGCAACCCGCTTTTACCCTTCTGATTCTTCTCCTTATCCCCATGGGGAGCAGGTGGGAGTGGTGAGCAAGCAGCTGTGTGGTGTTTAGCTGCTTACTGGCATTAACCCACAACAGGTGATTAACTCTGACACATTCATTGTATTTCTTCCAAGGTTTTTCTTTTTCTTTCACTCAAAACCACTTTTAAATTAGCTTAGTTTCCTTCCTATACTCTTTCTCTAAGTTTCTTGTCTGCAACCCTCTTTTCTGTCCAAGTTACTGATTTTCTGATGTGGTTTTGCTATGCTATGTTATATTTTGGGTATTTTTCTTATGATTTGATAGATTATAATGTATCATGACTTTGATCAGATCTAATAACTGTACCCAAGGAGTACAGCTATTTATATAGTTATACTACATAATTTTAGTCTAGTCAGTAATACCTGACTAGTTCTCTGTGTCTTAACTTAGCATAATTTCTTGGTTTTAATGAAGAATTCTTCATGTCATTTCTACTGCTTACATTTTACCTGTGTTCTTCTTGAATCACTCTCATCTCTTTAAAGATTTTAGGTAAAGCACTGTTTTTTTCATTTGAAAGTCCTGATCTTTACACATTCTGGGGTTGTTTTGAAAGCTTGAAATTCATACTCTGTGAATACAGCCATTGCCTGGGGCAGAATTTTCAGTGTAGATTGATCGCTTGAGTTTTAATTTCCTCGCTTTTATTTTTCCTGAGTACTTTACCATATCTCTGGTTTTCTTTTTTTTGCTTGCATTGATATCTGTATGTTTGCGTAAATCCAGCTATAAAGCATAAGGAGTTGGTTTGTGTTAATCTTTCAATCAAAATAAGTTAGCTAGAAAAAACAACTTAATTTTCATTTATCATCTATCAAGATCTTCATGACAATGCTTGCTATCTGTTTGAATACAAAGAATGAATGAAAAGCCATTCTACCTTCCAGTCCATCTGAGTAATTGTATTAATGGTTATGTTATGTTTCTAAGTGATCTCTGTAGGGGTTTTATTATACGTCATAACATGATCTCTGCAAAGATAACAAAGAAAAAGAACAAAACACCAAACATCTAAATAACAGTGAAGAAAAATAACATAAAATTGGGAAAACAAAAATAACAGACAATTACTCCAAGCTTAGGATAATTTTTACTTTCTTGTAAATGAAAACTACCTAGATGCACAAGACTGTTCTTTGTTTTTTATTTTTTTTTTCTCAAAACCATGATGACATTTTATTTGAAAACCATGATATCATCTATTTGGAATATCATCCACTATATTTATTTATAGCGAAAAGCAAACTAAGAGACTGGCGATTCTCAAGACCTATTGCAAAACTTTCTAAAATAAAAGTAATCTTGGTGAGTTCAATAGGCATGTCCTTAACTCAAAACTAAGAACGTTAAGAATGAGTGGCCAAAATCATGGCTATTTATAATGATTGAGAGAATTTTAGGTATTAGGAAAGGTATTTAGAACCACAATAAAGTATCAGAAGAGAAAAGACGAACAAAAAGTTGGTAAACAAGGTAATGGTGCTGACAGAGATGAGAGACTAAATGGCAAGGGGCAGAGCTGCAGTCAATCCTGAAGACAAGAGAAGGTTTGAACTTCTTTTCATTAAGAAGAACCAGGCAGGAGGAAGGCAGAAGATAGAGCAGGATGTGGGAGTGGACATGCACAGGAAAGGACCAGAAGCATCCTAGGTGAGTCTGCTCTGTGGGTCTGGGTGGCAAGGTTGATGTTTCTATCACCAGCACAGATTGATATCAGAACAGGGAGTAAGTATGGAGATCTCGGTGGAGGAAACAGCAAGCTCAGATTTGACCATGTTACATTTAAAGTGAGGAGAGAACAGTATCACATTTTCTGGTGAAAACAATATAAAGATACCAAAGGCCATACAGTGGTCATGCAGGAACACAGCAGGTGGAGAAAAGGGTATGTGTGGTCAGTACAATAAACTGTTTCATGAGGCAGAGATCACCTTTTGGTTATGCTAATACATTATGCCTATGGCGGGAAGCATAACACTATCACAGAATCAATTAAAATATCTATTTAAAATAAAATTAATTTAAATAAAAAGCCTTACACTTATTTCATATTAGTTTAAATAAAAAGCCTTAACCATTTCAAATGCATTGGAGATACTAAAAAATGTTTCTTTTACCACAGGCGTGGTAAAGTCATTAAAGAAGGTCCTCACAGTCTAGTGATTTTGTGGAAGATTTAAAATACATTAATTTATTTTCCCCATTTATAGCTTGTTCTAAAAGTACATTAATGTCAGTTGTGGTACTATTTTCACCTTTTGTTACAATCTTTTATAAGATAACGGAATATTATAACCGAATGCCAATAAATCACTATCTATTCACTCATGGTACAAAAAAATATTAATGTTCTACAAATATTTTTTTTTAGTTTCCTACATTGTCTTTAAAGCTTAGATGGGACTTGTGCTGTCTAAAAACCTTAATCAAGAGTTGGGAAAACTTTCAAGGCAAACAGATGGCAGTTTTGATGTTGATTGTGTGGACTTTGTTCTTTTCATTCATTCTATGTAAAGAGAAATGATATAATTTTCTTTTAATTTCTCAAAATTGTTTCATAAAAAATCCATTCTTGATAAAATATATTTTTTTCTACCAAGTGATATGCATCTGTCAAGATCCTAGATAGCTGTAGACCTTTCTTCTGATATAATCTCTTTATTATCTGACAAAACTCGATGTGTGTCACTGTTAAGTGATCAGAGTACTCCTGGCCTTATTTGTGACTGTGTAATACACCCTGTATTTAAAGATCTTACAACAGCTAAAAAGTGTTAAAGTTTAAGACCAAAGTGGCAGTGTGGAGAATATGTATATGGGAATACCAAAACATTTTAAACACAGGTCTATTTAATTTTTTATATTACAAGACTTGCCTGTCTTGTGGGATATATTATGCAGCCCAGAATTGTGCAGGTTAGTGCAGTGGTTCCTTGTACAACTTTCCTGTCCCACAGGAGACATGAAGTGTTCCAGGAGAAAAGTCTGGTAGGTCAGCACAGATTTTCCAGCCTTGCAGTGCTTAGCCCAGGGCCAGGGCTTTAGGTTCTCCCAGGGTCTTTCATTCTTCGTTTCTCTCTTCTTTGGTCCCCAGGGATATCTCTTGGGCTTTTCTCCCTGGCGCCTCTTTCACATATCCCTGAAATCTCTCCCTATGTGACTCTGGACACACTCAGTTACAGGACTGGGTAAAGAATAACCTATTCTTGACTGACTTTTGGTGGCTGACAGCTGGCTGTTGCCATCCCTGGAGTTTACAGTCTGCTCTTGTGGAAGCTTCCTGGCAAGTCTGCAACTGTCACAGTGATCAACAGGTTGTTTACCCTCAAAATGCTCCTCCGTTGCCCCATAAGGCTAATGGCAGTTCCTATGCTAACATTATTATCAGCCAAGCCCAACCCATGCAAACTGCCACATAAACATAACACATAAAATGCCACATCTCACCCCATAAAGAGCTTGCACTTGTAAATATTGCTGACATCAGCCATCATATGCATGTATTTGAAGGACTTTACCCTGGGAAATATACTAATTTTTGTACGATAACATAAGGAAACTTTAAGAAAACTAGGGAGTATCTCAGTGTTTTGTTATTAATCATGAGGAATCTCAAAACTTCTGGAGACTGTACAGATACATTTCTAGTTACTTATTAATTATCTACCAAATCACTCATTGTTTTGAGGTCCTTTCAGGTCAGTCATAACAATCTCAGACCAGTAGATTTTCATGTCATACTCTTCATTTTATGATTTTGAAGAGAAAAACTGAGCAGCTTTCTTCTATTGGAAATTATTATAACCAATGGGTCTGCACAGGTTTTACTGGCTATAAATCAATACTTTGTTTTCTCAGTTATACTTGCAAGGAAGTAACATAGCCATGGTTTTGCCTCTGTAGAGCTAACAAGAACAAAAAGGAGTAATAATTTTCTCTTGACACTTAAGTCAGTAGAGCTTATTTTAAGTACCTTGAGCACTGCTGTTAAAATGGCAAGCTATGGTGCATCAGTTGCACACTGATTTGTAACTGAGCTTCTGAAGAAATACAAAATTGATTTAACTCAAGGAAAAGTTGATGTTTAAGTAGCTTTCATCAGGCATCCCTAAAAGTAATCCTTAGGATATATATATATTAATAAGACAATCCCTTTCAGGCAAAGAGTTTTAGTTCAGAATCTTTTACTTTGGAACAGTATTTGTGGTAATGCAAAAAGTGTGAAATTAATATAATCTGTGAATTCCTACAGGTAATACTGATATATTTTACTAAAGTTCATCTTTAGCCTTTTGTCATGGAAACCTAGGTTTGCTACACGTACCGGACCTCATTTTTTAAAATCTTACTCAAATTAATATTGCACATATTTTGTTTTCTGAGATATTTTTCACTAAGTTTATTAAAACACACATTCTGTCATGTTGTATGGCTGCATTACAGCTCTATGTTCTGGCATTAAATATAGTCTGGAATGTTCCATATATATAGCAGGCTATCTTGGTGCGGTGCGGGTGGGGAGAAAACCCACCAAAACCCTTTGAAACTTCTGAAGTTTAGATTTTTCTGTAGAGACTTCAGATTCTGATAGGCAGATCTCTGCCTTATTTTCAGTCTTTGGTAATTTCTCATCAGAGAATTACCATAATGTAGACAATACAGACAATTCTGGGGGCTTCAAACTTGCCTATAGAATGTGTTCTCCTAAAAGAATACTTTTAATCCAGGGAGGAGAAATTTCCATGTTGTGTAAAATAGTTCTTTTAATTATTTGAAGAAGAAATGAAAGAACATTTGAGTACTACAGAACAACACTGAAAGGTGTACATACATAAAGTTCAAGGCTGTATGAATATTCATTCATTTGCAGAATGCTGGTTTTGTGCTTTTATTTTCTTTCTTATTTTACTTGCTGTTCAATGTTTACTTTCAATTATTGCTGCCTACAGGAGACCAGCTTATACATCCCAATAGCTTTGATGGAACAAATTGAATAATCAGTTTTCAGGGAAAAAAATGGTTTGACCGACCTCTTTTTTTTTCTCTTCAGAGGACTGACCTAGAGTTTAAAAAAACAGCAAAATAAGAAGATGAAAATCTGCTCTGATCAACATTTGGAATCTGTCTAGAGGAACAGACAGTAGTAATGAACTATGTGTGTAATTGTCAAACAGTAATTGATTTGTGCTTAAAGGACTGAAAAATGAAACACGCATACAAAATAAGTGATATGCCCAAATTACAAAAGAAACCCATGAATGCGTCTTGAGTTGAATCTAGGTCTCCTGTATCCAAACCTTATGCCTAATACAATGGCTTACTTGAACAAATGAACTGTACGACAGCCGTGCCTAGTTTCTTTACTTCTATACTCTTATTTTCTTACTGTCTTCCCCCATTAACTATCACAAATAGGTCCTTTTCTGCACATAAAACATATATAAATATATATATAAAATATAGAAAAACAAATATCATAATCAAGCAGACAGAGCTCTCTTATTTTTCTACCAACACATCTCTGGTGTCTACAAACAAAGTACAGATAAATAAAGGTATATTTCCATACTCTATATAAAAGTTTTCATTACAGAAAGCCTTTTATTTTATTTTATTTTATAAAGGTGCTTACAAGACTTAGGATTTATTGCATTTCTATGGATCTTTTTTTCCTTCTGGTTACTTCAGGTATCAGCTTCTTTGAGGCAAGGTGCAAATTAGCACAAATTATTAATTATAACTATGACTATTATTAACACAAAAGTTATTTTGTACTATATTTATAGAATCGGGTTTGGGGATATGTGGGTTATTGAGGACTTTGCATGCATATTGTCATAAAATGTTCCTGAAACAAAGTTACATGTGACTGATTTGTTTTATTGTGTTAAAGCTGATGTATTAAAACCCAAACAAATATATATGATACTTTTGGCAATGGAAAGTGAGTTTCTTTGCCAGCATTAATCAAATTTTAGTCACAACCTTTTATAAACTAGCATCCTTTTATACAGTCCAAACAGTTTGTCTATTTTTACTGGCAATATTTTCTCAATAAATTAATGTTGTATAATATCCTAGGTGATATGGAATTATTGGCTGTAGCTTGTTGAATTACAGCTCTGTTATTTGGTATAGCATGTTAAAAATTAATAGCAAAGGTATTTTCTCTTCTTAGACCACAGTTCAGTTGTTAAATTTTGCCAACAAAAATGTGATTTTAAGTAAAGGTAACATACCACTTCACATATATTTTCCATTCAGAGCGTGCTCTTGAACAAAAGGTGAATTAATTATTCATGTGATCCTGATATGAAACTACTTCTTTTCTCTATCATAAAAATGAACTATTTCATGCTTTGTAATGTCAGGTGCATTTATTGTGAGCTTTTGCTGCTTGTCTGTTTGTTTTTCACTCACTACCACAAGCTAAATTCTCAAGCAGATTTCCAGTTCATGAGCCTGTATGAAGTCCAAGACTATGACAGTACAAATTACTCCCAATAACATTTAGTTCAGAATATATATATACACACATATATATACATATATATATAAAGTATGGAAAGCTCCTGAGCTGTTAGGCATTGATTCAGAGTCCAGATTACTTTTAAAGTGCATTAATGTACAGTAATGTATGGGCAACTGTCACAGTTGCTCAATAATAATTCTATATTCAATTAGAAATCTGATGCTTTCTAATTAAGTATCCGCTAACTATCTGATGCAGCTATTGCATTCACTGGAACACAATGGATCTTGGCTCAGCATTAAAATTCTAATGAAGAAGAATATAAAATATTCATCTATTTATCTGAATCACACCGCTTCAGCAATTAGTACTTTTTCAGGTGGAGAAGAGCTATCTTTCTCTTTCATTGAAAATCCTTTTCTCACAATTTTCTGTGTTACAGAGAACATTGCACACAGGTGGCACAGGTACATCTGCCAAGATTTAAGTGCTTTGAAATATGCACATGTGCTTTTTATATGGATTGCTACTTGTGACCATGATAATAATTTTCATTCCCACCCTTTGAGTGACTCTTCTGATTCCAGGCTTCCTGCTTGCATGCTTAGAATATAAAGCCTGAGGTTGCATTGGGTTGTCAGTTGCTGATGCCCACATTTCAGAAGACCCCCCCCCATCCCTGCCATATCTTGTCACCTGATGTCATCTGACATGCATGTTGTTCAGTAGAGCAGTTCTGGAGCTGTGGAGATGAGGGAGGAGACTTCTTGGATTCACCTCAACAAATGTTTCTAAATAACACATTATATGTATAAAATACTAAAAATATGTGACTATTTTGAATGGAACTACATCAGATATTTCATTCAGAGCTCAAACACAATGACAAGGTGTGGTCCACAGTGTTTTCTTTGAATGGCCAGCTACCAAAATGGTGCAAGAAATGGAGAGAAAAAACACAAAAACCTGTAAGTGTTGAAAAAAGGCGTGCAAGAAAAGAATCAAACCCACAGCCATTACTGGCATTGCCACCTCTAAAAAAGGCGGGTATTTCCACAGTGACTTTAGGGGAATATGGCTATACCTTTGCAGTATCATTAGGCAGTGCATGAAAGGAGAACATTTCTTTAGCATTCTTCAAAGACTGAGAAAGGGTTTAATCTAAGACATAACTCTTAAAAAGTTGAAGACACCTTTAGGCTGAATCAACCACAATTTCTTCCAGTGTTTCCTGTTGTACCACATCCTAGACCCTGTGAGACCTTGTATAACTTCACTTTTCATCTGTCCTTAGAGTGTGAACAGTAGTGTGAATAATACTATGTATGATTCAGACTTAAGAGTGCAGGTTAGAAGCATGGCATTATCATGGTTAATAGCATAGAAAGAGCTAAGTAAACAGCAATAACAAAAGAAAAAACCTGCAAAATGCAGACATGCTTAAAATTACAGAAAATACTGTATTGCTGTGTGTTGGTTTGTGGTAATGGCTTCCAGATCCATGATTTTCTTACTAATTCTGTCTCCTAACCACATAACCGCTGGTGAGATCATACTTGATACAATTTACTTTGAACCTTCTGTGCTGGATTGCAGTAGTTTTCTGTTACTCTCCTTAGTACCAAAATTCCTTTTCCTATTATGAATTGCTGATGTGCCAGAGGAGGACAGGAAATTACTGAGATGTAGGAAAGTTCGTAGGAAGTCAGCTCCTCATGGGAAAAGGCCATGCTTTCCTGGAAATCTGTGGCTGAGCCCACTTTGATCCTTAATTTTGAGGCTTTTGCTGTTTTATTCTTACACCGATATAGCCCCAGTAATGGATCTACAGACAAAATACCACTAAGAACAGAGACAAAAAAATGTATAATGCACAAAAATAGTTTCTCCTGTTTTGGTGTTTGTTTCAGTTTTTAAACTTTTTTCCCCAAAATTATACATGAATTTAAGACAAAATAACCCTTTAACTTTGTAGAACAATAAACACAGTCGTAGAATCACAGAATTACAGAATGATTTGGGTTGGAAGGGAGCTCTAAAGATCATCTAGTCCAAGACCCTGCTATAGGCAGGGACATTTTTACTAGATCAGGTTGCTCAAAGTCCCATCCAATCTAATCACTTCCAATGACGGGGCATCTACAACTTCTTTGGGCAACCTATTCCAGTGTGTCATCACCCTCATCATAAAAAATTTCTTCCTTATGTCCAACCTAAAGCTACCCTCTTTCAGTTTAAAACCATTGCCCCTTGTTCTGTTACTATAGGCCTTGGTAAAAAGACTCTCATCTTTCTTATAAATCCCCTCTAAGTACTGAAAGGCTGCAATAAGGTCTCCCAAGAGCCTTCTCTCCTCCAAACTTCTCTGTCTCTGCCTTTCCTCATTGGATAAGTGCTCCAGCCCTCTGATCATTTTTGTGGCCCTCTTCTTGACCTGCTCCAGCAGGTCCCTGTCTGTCTTGTGCTGAGAGCTGGATGCAATACTCCAGGTGGTGTCTTGCAAGACCATAGTAGAGGGGGAGAATCACCTCCCTCAACGTGCTGTCCATGCTTCTTTTGATGCAGCCCAGGATGCAGTTGACTTTCTGGGCTGCAAACACATATTGTTGGTTCATCCACCAGTATCTCCAAGTCCTTCTCTGCAGGGCTACTCTCAATCCATTCATCCCCCAATCTGTATTGATATTGGGGATTGTCCCAGCCCAGGTGCAGACCTTGCATGTGGGCTTGTTGAACTTCATGAGGTTCACATGGGCCCACTCCTCAAGCCTGATCAAGTCCCTATGGATGGCATCCCTTCCCTCAAGTGAATCAACTGCACTACTCAGTTTGGTGTAATCAGCAAACTTGCTGAGGGTGCACTCAATCCAGCTGTCTATGTCACTGATGAAAATAATATATAGATATATAAATATTATATATGATAATAAATAGTGTTGGTCCTAGTACAGACCCATGAGGGACACCACTCATTATTGGTTTCGGTTTTGATAGTGAGCCATTGACTATAACTCTTAGGATGTGGCCAACCAGCCAATTTCTTATCCATCTAACAGTCTCTCCATCAAGCCCATATCTCTCCAATTTATCAGCAAGAATGTTGTGAGGACCATATTAAAAGCCTTACAGAAACCCAGGGAGGTGATATCCGTAGCTCTTCCCTTGCCTACTGATGCAGTCACTCTATCATAAAAGGCAACTATGGCCCTTGGTGAAGCCATGTTGGCTGTCCGTAATCGCCTCCATGTATTCTACATGTTTTGACATATCTTCCATAAGGATCTGTTCCATGATCTTAGTGGGTACTGAGGTGAGGCTGATGGATCGGTAGTTCCCAGGGTCCTCCTTTCTGTTTTTTAAGAATAGGTGTGATATTCCCTTTTCTCCAGTCACTGGAGACTTAACAGGGCTATTTAAATGCAGGTCTGTTTTACTTCCTGTAGTGTAAAAACTAATAATTTGAATTAAATGCAAGTTTTATGTAGTGGGAAAATGAGTACTGATAGCAAAGGTATACCTTCAAATATTCACCTAGTGCAGCAATAAGCTCAGCTAAGATTTCCGTATTTTACAGTCTACTCAGCCTAAGAAAACCAATGACAGTGTCCATCTGATGAAAAAAGAGCATAGAAAGCAGACAGGGTACTCTTCCATCCTTATATTCCAAACAAGATATTCAGATACTCCAGTCTCTGGATTGTTAAAACAGTCTGAGAAGCTCAAAGGTGTTACAGTCACAGGATGTGCATGGTGCATGTCATACTCTTAACTGAATATTAGAAAAAAAAGTATTAATATTAGACTAGCCTACTGATAAAGGATCCTGGATGAGAATAAAAATTATATTTTTTTTTACATATACTTTTTTTCTCATTGATCATCTGGTTAATAGCTGTCTGGCATAAATTTTAAACATACCTCTCTAATCCCAATACTAGAAATAAGTGAGAAATTGCCATTAAAGGGAAACTGAGGAAAAAAAAGAAACTAAAAAAAACCCCCAACCCCCAAAACCTTTCTAATATAACCAACTAACCATTAGCATCAATAAATCAATGATATACTCAGCGTAGGAGGCAGCAAAGGTGGTGACTATTTACTATGTTTTAAGGGCAAAAATTCTGAAAAATAAAGGTTTATTATGATTCAACTATAATGCTATCCTACTAGTTATAAGCACTGCTGGTATGGTGTGGAGAAGAAAATACAAGAAATTAAAAAGCAGAGAAAACAAGAAGTAGATTCAGAAACAAGACAAGGAAGAAGAACATAATTTCTTACCCGGGACTTTCACTTCCTCCCTTCAGTGAACCTAATCTTAATGAAATAAATAGAGTATGAAGCTGAAGAAAGTTTGTAAGCAAGACACAGATTTCTGCAGGAAATACATTTAGGCAGGCAGCCACACCACCTAATTTCTGGTACTTTCTCTAGGTGCAACAAACTCAAAAACTCTTCCATGTTCTTATCAGTGGAGAAAGAGGCTCCTCCCAGAAGTCAACCAGTATCCCTGGTCTAGAGGCACTTTTTCAATCGTCAGCAAGATACTGATGCTTAAAGGACAGACGTTACTGTTAGAAGCCTACATATAGGGGATGTGGACACCCTTTTCCTTATATTAGAGGTATTTTCACCATCAAAGCAAGCAGGTAGCATGTTGAAGGGGATTATAATTTGTCATCTCTGCTTCTTCAGTGTAAAATGAATGTAAAGCAGGTATAGCCTTTCAATGTTCTCTTTCTCGTTAAGAAATGGATGCACCCAGGAAAAATCCAGTTTCTGTCATTTACCTTAGTCATCCCAACCACAATTGCAGAGTCAGAACAGTATTTCTGAAGCAGAAAATATTATACATCTTTCCATTACCTAGACTTTCAATCATAAAATATATTTTTAAAAAAAAACAACCAACCAAAATTCTCATGTTATAGAATCACAGGTTTGGTATCGCACATATGACCAGATTTTGGAGCCCGTGAGAGGCTTTTTAATGGGTAGTGAATACCTGCAATGCTAGACCCTGCAGCACAGAGGGCACAATCTCATGCCCAAGTAAAATTCTGTGATTCCATCCACAAATCAATAAATATGGAGTAACGTTCTTCAATTCAGTTACTTGTATTTCTGTGACAGTTAAAGCAGTGATGAAAAATAGAAAAAGTATATGGAAGAATGTTTTTTTGAGTATTGAACTTCCTGCCTGATGGAGCTTGAAACTATATATGCACAAGTTCCTGCTATGTTCCAGGGAGCAAAACTGAAAGGAGCAAATATATTGACATTACTGAGATATAAGTAAATACACAAACATAAATATACAGCATAACATTAGATGTGACACTCACTGTCTGTTTTGTGGTTACAGATAGTGTGATCCTATATGTTAGGAATTAGATATATAAGTGAAATGAATACTTGCGTCTGCTCTCGTCTCAGGCTGTGGCAAGACTCAAAGCTGTCTGTCAGTAAAAATAGATCTGCTAATGAAAAGGGGTCATGGAAGACTACTTAATGCATAGCAACAAAATTGGCTGTAGAAAAAACTCTGCTGTTCTCTTCTGGCCAGGCTCTTCAAGCTTCACTCAAGATGAGAAATGGTTGCTCACCTAAGTGAGTCTGTTAAAGTCTATGCAGAGAGTTGTGCAGGGCCTTGAAAGCAACAATCTTGGAAAATTAAACTTAGTAAAGCAGTGAAGGTTTGCCAGCAAGGGGATTTGGAGAGATGAGTGAGTAGTAAAAGTCAGCAGGCAAGGAAGATAATGTTGGCTATAACTTTATAGATAGACTACCAAGTTGATCCGAATAGCTGGCAAATACTCAGGCAGGAAGGATTGCTTCTGCTAGGAGGACAAATTGGTTACATACCAAATAAGTATTCCCAGCGTGCATAGGCTTGTTTATTTACAACAGGAATATGAACCAAGTTACTCTTTTCCTAAGTGCAACTGAAATAAAGGAGGACAGGATTTCTTTGCTCCACAGTCTGAGAGGCAGAGAATTGTTTACCCAAAAAGCTTTGTACCTCTGAACACTGACATTAACAGTTCTTCAGGTCTTCCCCAGCTTCCTCTAAATCCCATCTTTTTGTTATCTAAATGCATAACGCTTACAACTTTAAACAGGCAAGTATCACGCTCAATCAGGTTCATATGTACGTAGAGAGGCAATATTTAGAGCATTAAAAGTGACAAAGATTACACCATGTCAACTATGTAAAACTAAGCAGACAGTGCATTAAGTCTGAGATGTGTGCTGATTATTCACTAAGAAATGAGCTTTTAAAAACAGGATGCTTAGCCCTCATTTACCTAGAAATGGTGGCATAACATTTTATATTTCTCACATGTTCACAACTACGTTAAAAATCAGGACAGCTAGAATTGACATAAATTAATCTATCCATATGTCCAAAGCCTGTGTTCAAACTAACTCTGATCTGCTATTTGCCTTGGATGATTATTCCATTGCTTCTAGCTATCTTTGATACATAAAAAAGACTTAATTGTTCCTTTCATTCAGCCTGAAACTGCGTTTGACAAACCCATTAGCTTCAACAAGCTCTGTGACTGACTTTTGTAAACTGACTCACTTGCTGACAGCAATTAGGACTCCCAAAAGGTATATGGGTAAGCCAAAAGCCCAAGAGTTTCATAAGGTGAAAAAAGAAGGTCCTGTGATTTATTTTTGCTGCAATGAGGCTTAAAATTTCCTGAGAAACAAATCAATCTAAAATAATTAAAACCTATGTTCTTTCACTCCAACGAAGTTACTATTCTGTTGTTAAGTACCTGATTTGAACAGAAGAATCTGGAGTGTATCTCTCTACTCTTTCATTTTTCATTTGCGTTCATTTTTTTCAACTTCTCTTTGGTAGAAATACTTACATACTTATTTGGTTAAAGAAAGAGACAGGAAAACTGGCTGTAAAGTCCCTTGCTTGGGCTACATATCTGTATTCATGTATTTGCTCAGAATTAATATACAATCCATAGGTTGAATCTGCTGTTTCTTTATCTATTTGAGCAGACGTAATGCCTTAGACCCCAAATCTTCCTTCTGAAAGCTTTTAAGTCCAATATATTCACCTGTAAAGTTGTTTCCTCTTTAAAAATTTTGACTAGTTTTATATACATTGCAGAAGAATGATATGAGAACCACACAGAAAATGGTAAACTGAGAAGGAATAGCAGTAATAATCTCATCAAATTAAGATTTATAAAACTCAGGTGGAACATTATAATAAATGGAAAACAATAAAAATTTCTGCATCATAATTCTGATCATCATATATTAAGTGTGTTAATAGATTAGATTAATCTAATCCTAATTTCTTCCCACTGAAAGATTATTTTGTAACACTGACCAAAACGGAAGTATGTGGTAACTAGCATGGATATACAGTACTACATGTTATACACACTATTATTATACACCTTATACACAGTAAGGTAAGTAGGGCCTGAGATGTTCACAGTCCAGTGACCTTGATCATCAAAACATGAATGGCAGTGAAGATTGCTTTGTCTATCTGTGGGTAAAAGAAGTGGGCTACAAATTTTGATAGGGATAAAAAACGTGTGTGTGAAGGAGAAGGGAGATTAGGGTCTAAGGCAGTACAGTAATTAAGTATTACTATGGGGACAACAGCGATGAAGTGAAATAAAAAAGATTGTTCTGTTTGTAGGGAAATTGAGTTGTTTACAGACCACCTTAAGTCTGAAATTAATATAAAAAGTTAAAGGACTGAAGAAATAGAGCATATAATTTATTTTCTTGTTTGTGTTTAAACCTTAGAGAGAGATGCTAAACACAGATTTCTGTAGTGCAAGTCCTCCTGTAGCTGTGTAAGAGATGAGAATAAGCTTCTTTTCTCTCTCTCCTGTTGCATAGATCAAGCTCTTAAATCATGTTACAGTCTTTTTGGAAAATACTAAAATGTATTCAGTGTTATGAGCAAGTGTCAAAATAAACACTTAGCTACAGTACATCCAACATAAAACTAAGTGCTCTTAAAGTCTTGTATGGGGTAAACTGTGTAAGAATATTATAAACAGCTTTTTTTTAGGGCTTTAAAACTGTTTTCACAATTCAACATTCTTTTTCTTCTTTTTTTTTTTCTCAACGAGCAGAGCCTGGCATGTCTAATATTTAAAGCTTCGCTCAGCATTAAAAAACTAGGCAGTTTTCCAAATTCACTGAAGTAAGAACCATCAAAATATTTCAAAGGCACTAACAAAGGCAACCTGAGAAAACTGGCAAAGAGCTGTAAATAAAATTAACAAAGCAACCATTGTGTTTGAGAAGTGTTAACATTTACGTAGAACACACAACACAGTAAAGTAGTTCAGCAATTCAAATAATTGGAATTAACAGTAATAGCCACATATAGGAACTACTAATTATCTACATTCTGCAATATCTACAGTATGACCAGATTAAAAACGACCATACTACGGTGCTGAAAAACTTAAATCAATAGCTTTTGCAGGTTTCATTTTAAAATGAAGACATATGTAAAGATGGAAGCAAATTATGAGAACATAAAAATAATTTACCAGTCTTCAGGTAGGCTGTACCACAATTAGCTTTCCTACGTAAAATCACAAAACACCAACAATTTCCATACAGAATCCTAAGGCCACCTGCATTGCAAAATTTTCTTTAAAATCATGTGTGTACTGACTTAAAGACAATAAGTCTGGCAGTTCAGGTCATCAGCAGATAAAAAAGCCTGTTTGATAGCTGAGGGGTGATAGTCATTGAAAATGCTTTATCACATTATCAGTAGAATTGGTAGAAATACTTCTTGCATGTAATGTAAAACATGTAGTCAGTGTTTGGCTACAAAGAATGTTATAGACAGCATTGGAAAAAATTCCCATTTTGCCCATGAGCTGAATTTGGTGACTGAGGACATAAGTACAAGTTTTTTTATTATTTCTTGTATTATGGCATAGAGTCATGGTTTGTATCTATTTCTATCAGAACGGCAAATATATTTCATTAATGTCACAAAACATAGTGGATATAACAGCTTCCAAAAGGAAAGATATCTAAACTGTGTTTAAAGGCTTGATTAAATAAAACTATAAATATCTTCTGTTCATTCTGTACATGGTAGCTTCCAAGTGGAAATAACAATAATAAAAAGAAATAGATTCTATGGCTTTCCACTCTGATTTATATCTAAAGCTTTTTTTGCCACACATTATTCCATTTAAGTGAATACTTGAAGAATTGAAGATCTCTGGTAAACATGTTTAGTAGGAAGGCAACTTTAAATGCCATGCACATGAGAAATTATATAGCAAAAACACACACAGAAGCATACAGGCAAGCAACAGGCATAAAGATAAACCACAAAGAATTCAAAACATCAAACTCATCTGTGGAAGCCTACGTGATTTTGTGCACATTTAATAATAAGACTTTCAAATCTAGTAAATTTCCCTGGCAGCACTTAAATGGTGATCCTTTGTGATCTTTCTCAGCACATTTACATTTGGGAGCAGATAAATTGTGACACATTAAAAAGCTGGCCATGGAAGAAGTCAAACTCTCAGCATCTGACATGTTGCAGAAAAGAGGCATCCCCAAATCCCAAGTCTAATGGAGACTGAAGTAATTTGGTTTTGTCTTTTCCATTTTCCTCTGTTGTAGCCACCACATTGTGAGATGGTTCCCAATGGTTCATGTTGACAGTCAGTAAGACAAGCAAATCTTTCTCTTTAGAGGACAAAATTATTCGTGTCAGCCAGTGGCAGATCTGTGAGGACCAAACTGCAACAGTTTTGCAGATAATCTTTAGAGATCTGGCACTTTTTTCTTTTTTTTTTTTTTTTACCCTTCGTATGAGGGAAATTTAAAATATAAACACCAATGCACATGCATGCACATGCACATGTAGAATGGTATTTATCCTAGAATTTTTGCTTCTAAGTAGTGGCTTCTAATCAGTAGAACCATCAGGCCAGACTGTATAGGAGATAGAGAGAAATAGCTCCTCGTAGGATCTGACTAAGAAACACCTGGTCCACTCCTACTGTGAATGATGTTTTAAGTATGCGCTTAGATGAAGACAGCAGTATCTGATTAGGTAAATTCAAGCACTAAGAGCCAAAGATGATGAACAAGACTCTCTCCTGAAATTAATGTTGTCCAAGTCAATAAAAAAGATACATTGAAGACACCAGAGGATTAAAACAGCTCATGGAAACAGACATGGAGATAATCACTCACTATTCTATCATGGAATTTATCACAGCAATTTAGATTCTGATTTCCCGACTCTTACAACTTTCTCATAGTGAGTAAGGTTCCTGTGTAAACACTCTTAAGTGTGTTTATGGAAAAAAGATGCTGTTCAATGTGATTAGGTGTATAAAAGCTAGCTCTTATAAATAATGAATGTCAATAGTATAATAATCATCCTGTTAACTAACTCTGTAGTTGGCACTGATCATTTATTTCCAATTAAAATCAAAACAGTAATTTCAACTAAACAGATGGTTTGTGTAAACTAACTTCCTTATTGGAAAACCTTAAGCAAAGTATTTCATTTTGATCTACACACACTCATATTACTTGCACTAATCTTTTCCTGAGTTTGATCTTAACTCCTGCATAACAGTGTTATCACACTCTATACTCACTGCAGCCCAAGAACAACCTACACCTCTGACTGTACAAACCTCTTTCTCAGGCAGAGATGTTATATTCAGCACAGGTGGTGCAGCCATAATATTCTCAAGAAACAGTTGCATTTGAAATATATTTTGCAAAAGGGACTCTGGTCCTACAAAGATATGACTTTACTGTTTAATTGATTCAAAATTAAGTGTTTTACTGCTTCTTAGTCCATGTTTTCTTTTGTTCTTCCTTCAGTTCTTCAGTTCCAGGAACAGTTTTCACATTCCATTTTTTCTATTATTTCTCTGTCAGGACAGGTTTTGGTGAAAAATGTCAAAATATTTGTATTCCCTGCAGGATTAAATTCATTGTACTGTTTCCACCATTATCATATATTAAATTGTTTTTATGCAGCATATATCAGCAGTTATAAAATGATAGCATTTGTTGAAAGAAATGATAAAACATTTACAGAATTATTTATCAGATGAAGAAGCAAACAAATCTTACAACATAAACTTTAGAAAAGTTTATGCGAACTATTTTCTCTGATCTATAAGTTTTCCTCTACAATAAGTGTTAATATTTTGGGGATTTTCCAATACATTTTTCAAACAAGGAAATGAAAGAGTAAGAGAAAGATGGTAACATTCCTTGAAATAGTATTTACTAGAATGTTAAAAAGTGGATTAGTAGTAAGTGACTATACAGACTGTTGGAGATGTAATATATACCTTTGCAAAGGAAGAAGTCAAGTTTTATTTCAAAATGTCTCAGTTGAAGCAGTCTGTTATTCACATGATTAAGTTAAGAGTGTATCTTAGGTGCTTTATTGAATAGTTTTACTTGGTTTTTATGGCATCATTTAATGCTTGGAGTCCCCATGACATTTCAAGCATTTTGAAGGCACCTGTCACATTTATCACATGTTTTTATAGTCCTTTCTACTTCAATTATTTTATTATGGAACAAAGAATTGTGTATATTAGAAGAATACTGCTTGGTAGATCAGACAAAGGTAACTGTTGTATTTATATTATTTAGCAGTTTTATATTTTATAGTAAAAAATTACTTCCATCAGATATCCTGAACTGAACTTAATATTACCTGTCCAAAGTTTAGGTGTTTAAGTTTAAGACTGCCTAAGTCTTGCCTTTCTCTCTGACATTTAAGAAATTTGACTAAATATTAATTGGCATTCTAATGTGTAACCAGATAAGCTTTATCCACTACCAGCCTGCATAACATTTTTAGTTTCACAAAAGATGCACCCTTTCTAATTCTTCAGCAATTTGAACAGTAGTGTTTTGAGACCCAATCTCCTGATGCCAGGGTTATCAAAAACAAAACAATGACTTAAACTATTATGCTTGGATTCCTTTCAGCTGCAAATAAATACTGAAAATAAAATGTTGTATTAGCCAGTAATAGGCTTGAAATATCAACAGACACCAATGTAAAATGGCTTTAAAATAAAATCAAACTGAAATGGAAAATTAATTATAATTTGTAGCTTTTATTGTTGTTAAAATATTTTTTATAGACCAGACTGCCACTGGGGCCATTGGCAACTAAATACCCCATTAGACACTGAATATGACCCCTAGGAACACCGGTGGACACAGATGTACCACAAACTGCCTTATGGCTTTGTTTCCACCTGTAAAATCCTTTGCATACACAAGTTACTACAGCTGTGTAGTAAGATGTGTAGTAAGCTGTAAGATGTGTGTGACAGCCATTGTGTCTACACTTTTAGGTGCTCCAAAAGGCTGATCTCTTGCTCCTAGGCCAAGAGGTGCAGGAAGTGATGGTGCTGTTATTTCCTAAACATAATCTTCAAAAGAGACAGTCGTAATCCCAACCAAAAGTCACTAAGCTTTTCGTTCTCGTATAGTGGAGGCTAAACTGATTATTAATTACAGGATGACTTATTCTGTTGTAATTTTCAGTGGCTGAGTAGTCAGATCATTTAGAAATTGATTCTGAGGCTTATTTCTCATATCGAGTCTAACGTGCTTGAATTTGTGTGCCTGAAGTTAGTCACCTGTTTCTGTATGAATGACCTGGTTTCAGAGAGTTTGGAAACAACTGTCTGAAGTATAAAGGACACTGCTACAATATGCCAGAAAAAATGTGTGATTTTACTATTTTCCATGCTCCGAGTCTTATTGGATCAAGGACACTCTACCTGAAAGGACATATCATGTCACATTTGTCTCACCCAACTTGACCTCCAAGATAGTTGTCTAGAATTCCTTTGCAATTAGTAGACAGCACAATTCCTTTAACACACGTTAGACTTTGCTTTACAAGAAGTAAATCATACTGTAAGTGAAATTCATTTACTAGAAACAGAAACAGTCTTGCCCAGATACAGAAATTATGGATGAGGCTGACACCAGCACTAAAATAACTTACATCTGTCACACAAATGAAACTTTTAAACTCCCTGTGGTATCTGAGACATCCTGCCAGGCCTGGAAGCTACAGACACAAAATCCATATGCCTTTATGGAGTGGCAGCAGAGTACTTTAGGACATTTCAAGTAACATTTCAAATGCCTACCATTAGGCAAAAACCCTGAGCCATTCAACTTCATTGCTGTCAGTGCGAGCTTGGTCACCAGCATATCTGTGGAAATCTAAATCTGAGTATCTTCACTCACGAGGATCTCATTCTGCACCTGGTAGACATCAAAAGCTGATTGACATGAGTCCTAGCACTATATCCTGTCCTATATACTAAACCAAATCTACTGCTTAATTTCTACTTTTAAGGTCATATGAGCCTGCCAATAGACAACAACTCCTCAGGAACAGTACTGGCATTTCGCACTGAGGTCCTGTGAACAATTTAAGTATAAAACTGATGCTGTTACTAAGAGAAACAGTCTGCCTCACCTTTTACTGAGAGTCATTCGTTTCCGCCTCTGCTTTTTCTGCTTCTCTGTACCGCACCAAGCATTTCAGTGGCAACCTAGGGAATTATTCAGGGAACAGATCCAGCTGAAAACTAATTAGCAAAATCATAATAGCTGTTATTCTTTTGGATCAGTCATCCTGATGTGGTTTACCACAAAGTAAAACAAATCTGTGTGTTGGTGTTAATCTGAGGCCAGGAGCAGTAAGGTTTAAAATACTTAAAATGTTTATTGAATTACAACAAAAAAGAACAGTAGCAGAGTTTGGTCGTGACATTACAGAAACGATTCTGTTTCTGGAAGGTGTGACTGAAACTGCATGGAGAAATCAGTAATTCATGGAGACTAAATTGTCAGTTTTGACAATTCTCAGGACCTTAATTCTATAAAACAGTCTAATTGACATGAAAGGTCAATTCAACAGGAACATTTCTTAAAGAAACTTATTATTGGTATGGGGTGAAAAGAGTGAGTTAAAGTGAATTAAAACAATATCAAATAAAGCAGATAGCTAATCACAGCTACTTCATAATAATCTGAAATAGATTTTTAAAATGTTTTTCCATATTGCCCTGTGTACTCTCACAGTAAAATGACTTTCACCACTCAGTTTAAACTGAAGCAGCAAAAGCACACAATGTACATTACTGATTTTGTTCATGTAACATTTGAGTTATAACATAGTATAACAAAAGTAGTGCTTTTGCAATGCAGATCCTAAGAAAATTACAGGAATGGTAGCAGGTGACCCAAAGGTGCAATCAAAATTAACCAACATATCAGGAATTTTAAATATAAAAGGTTTTGAAAAACTTCTGCTAGACTTATCAGTGCTTCAATAATTACACATGGAAGATATCTGCTCTATATTATCACCTGTGGTGGGATAATCTTCAAACAAAAGAAAAGGCAAAATATGTCAAATAAATTAACAGTTATGAATTATTTCTTCAGCTCTAACTTTACTTTACTAATTCAACTTTACTCAAAACATGCAAGCATTCTCAATTTATAAAAGTGAATTGAACTTACAAGTAATAATTTATCTGATCTAAATAAATCAGCTCAAGTGCTATGATGTAGAAAAATATCTTTTAACAGCAGTCATTAAAATATCAGAAGGACATCTGTGTTTTAAACTACGGTTTAATCCATTGTGTAAATCCACATTCAACAGACACATTATGCATACTTTGTGAGGCCCTTAGCAAAGAATTTAGAATTATTTTTTTTCATTTTGAAAAGCATTCTTAGCAAAACAGCTATCTGCTTTAACCTAATAGTTTTAAAATTAAAAGAAATATGTATTGCTTATGGATAATCTATCACCTTCTAAAAGAGGACCCTAAGATAGGTGAGAGGACTTATAATTATTTCCATCCATTATCATTCAGAAAGAGAGTGTAGGGTGATTAACTCAGACATTGAGAACTAACTTTTGGAAGTCCAAATTTGGGTGAGATGAACCCCATACTTAGTTCCCACTGATACAAGTACAAAATAAACATCTCATTGGGTGTCTCCATCAAAAATCTCAAGTAAAGAGTATTCATCATTCTCCAGAACAGTTTAACAAACATGAGTCATTGAACATATAACGACATGGCCTATTTGGGTTAGTCTTATCTACAAGTAGAATGGGGTGATTTTGTAATGCATTATTGTTATTGTTACTTCTATATACATATATATGCTATGCATAGTATTTTTTAATTATTATTTTTAAATTATAGTAAAAAAAACCCCAACTTTAAAATTCCCTGTGAAATAATTAAAAGAAACAACAACATCATTATGCCAGAGATTTGCCTGCCAGATAGGAAAGATATAAAAGAATCATCCTGTTTAAATGGACAAGGCATACAAAATTGACCAGCCACTAATGGAGTACAATAATTTGCATGAAGACTTAGAAAGCTTAATTTGTTACAATAAACTGTTTGTTACAAGGTTACAAAAACTAGGTATTATGAAGTCATGTCCAGTCTTGTCAGGTAGCCCTTATTTTGAACCTTCTGTTTCCTAATGGAGACCATGCTGTGGAAAAGGGAGAATACTGACAGTGCCTAAGATATTCTCAAAGTGGAGTCTGTGCCTCTGGAAAACCATGGCAAAACACAGTTGTTTATGGTGGAACCCCTAAAAGATTTCTAGAGTTACTCTGTTTTTCGTAGCAAAAAAAATGAAATTTCAGCATAAATTCACTGGAAGGGATGTGGAAGGAATAATATAAATGCCATTTACAAGCAAAACATTTCAATTTAGCTTATGTTAATTTTTTAACAACAAACACTATTTTATATATTCATTTTGTAATACAGCAGATCCAGAGAGTACCTAAATTCAAAGACAAACCAAGTTAACCTGCAGTTTGGCTGAATTTGATCAAATTGTGATCTTCTAGTGAAAAAAACAAAGCTGAGTGCAAAAGTTACAGGAATGGAATCTGAATATAACCTTTGCATGGATGCTGCAAACCAAAGCCAATGAATTTTTAACAGCTCTGCTTGAGAATTTGTTGTCCAATAATTCCTCCAGAAGATCATCTGCTTTGAAAGGTATTCACACCCATCCTAAATAGTACGTGTGGATTCAAGCCAACAAAGCACCTGCCATCCGCTATGTAGTACATTATTTATCTCCTCCTTTAGAAGATTGTTTCATGCAAGTGCCTCCAGAGAGTTTTTATATGAGATCAATAATATTTTTGAATTTCTGAGTGACCAAGAAATGTGCCTGTGTTACTCTCAGGGACAGATAATAAATATAACACTTACGGGATGAAAGTGTTTAATAGAATAGATACAAAGCGAAACATAACATCTTGAAAAAGACAAGTCAAGGCTGATATGCATATATTTAGACTTGGCAGCTGTACTTTTGTTTATGGGAACACGTGTATGCTGCACTCACCTCAACCCCCATCACAAACGTATAGACACACACTATGCTTTTTTACTCCATTCTTGAATAGAGTGAAAAAGCAGAGGAAAATAATTCCAGAGATATCATAGGAAGAGAAGGTAAACATCGAGGAATGGTGCCTGCCTTACTCACAGACCCACTGCCATTTATATAAATCCGCCTCCCCCATCCAGATCCAGCTGAACAGCTTTCTTGAAAACATATCTTGCAGCTTTACGGTTTGAAATGAGCTAAGTGTCAACATTTTTGTACATGGTTTAAAAGCAGTCCCCTCTCCACTCCCAAGATTCCTTGTTCCTGGATAAATGGTTATGTACAAAATAGAGTTGGTTGAAAACAGGGACAAACAAAAGGTTGTCAGGAAATGTTAATACTGAAAACATCATTGATCAAATGGCTTTACCCATTCCAGGCGCTGGTCACAATTCTGAGTGATGTTAGTAACAAATACATTGAAGGAGAAAGTGATTCAATTTGTCCAGGAGAAAAAGGAGTTCGAGGGAGCACCATGTTGTACATGGAAGTCAGGGAATGATAAAAAATAGATGAGGGATTGCTGTGCCTGGTCCACACTGCTGTTAAAGAGCAGTCTTCACAGGAGATGGGAAGATGGACTGGCTCCCAGACAATTTACCTTCTGTAGTCTCCAGGACACTCAAATGTCCTGGTAACGATAGTATGCTAGAAGTACACTATCAGCCTGGCCTGTCCCAGAAGGTTGACTTTGCCTGGTCTCACACAATCACTTTCTGAAACAAAGAAACCCCTGTGATTTTGAAGAGACTTAAGGGACACCACTTCAAATGTAGTACAAATAGGTTCTCTGGTTCAAGGCGCATGCTCTAAAAAGTTTATCCTTGAAAATAGTGTGGGGACAGTAGTGTCTATCTAGATTGAAACTCTAAAAAAAATTCTTGTTACTTTGCAAGTAAACCATGCTATGAGTGCTGAGTGCCAATTATTTCAGGGAGCCAGCACAGTGTCCTCCAACCTCATTAATGTGCTTCTCTGCAGAAGCCACGGGGCAGGGTATTAGGATTCACTTGTCTGGATTATTCCAGTCTAGTTTATAATACTCCCATGAACAGGTCCCAAAATGAGAAAACAGTGAATAACTGTTCAAAAGGGAAATTCTAAAAATAAAGTAAAATAATGTTTTGAAAGGAATTTCATAAGCAGAAAAATGGGTTCATATCTGGTTGCTGTGAAACTAGAGGGACGCTAAATAATTTTATATTTTTTTTCTCAGTTTTTAACAAACATTCAATTCATTTTTGTCTATTTGCTACATAGATTAGGCTACTGAAAGACACAAAAAAGAAAAGCCTTTGATGCAGATGTCAGTTCTGCCTAACGCTTTGCCGATTAAGTCCTGTTTATTTCTAAATTAAATGAGCAACCACAGCAAATCAAGCCCAATATTCATGTCCTCTTCCCTACAGACAAAATTACATGGCCCTTAAGAGCTCACTGCATCCGTTGCCAGAATGGGAAATATTTGGGTAAGTGGGAAAGTGGAAGACTTCTTAAGCAATCAAAACATTTGGAAGAAAAACCTTTGTATCTTAGAAGAAAAAAGTGAAAATTTACCGAAGATGGTTGTGTAATTCCACCCGTATCTAATCTAAATGATTCATGTGCCTGTTAGGCCTTATAAGACAGTCTCTTCAGCCATATCATTTACCCCGAATTCACCTAGGGTTTTGTTGGTTTGTTTTTTTTCCCCTGAAAGAGAGCACCATCTTCAAACTAGCACAGCAGCAGATTTCCTGTGAAAGCAATAAAAAAGTTTCTGGCACAGAGAGTCTTTTTCTTGGGAAATTAGAAGAAGGAAAAGTAATTCTCCTCAGTAAGTAGTTCTGAAGTACAGAGTTGGAATATGAGGTTTAGGAGTCTATGTAAATGTGGCCACAAGGATTCTGAATGGGCAACATGCTCAATTAGGAGACAGTAGTATAACTGTTAGATTTCCAAACTGTTTTTTTCCCTCTATTTTCTTTCTTAATTGATTTCCTTCTGTTTGATCTGCAGCACAAATTTGCATGTACTGTGTCCTTGAATCATCATACTTTGAATAATAATGGCAAAACTGAACAAACCCCTGTGCTACATACACGGGTTTGCTAAGTGTGCATTCTGAAAGAGATGAAAACTGAGGTGGATAGAAAATTGAGGCTTTCTTACCTGATCTTCAATTTCTGCTTTGTGCTGATGAGCCCCACAGTCATTTGATAACATGACTCACCGGCTAGGCACAGCAGCTGGAAGTTCTTTTTGGGTACAGAATGCCAGAAAAGATGAGTTGTAAAATCATAATGAAAAAAGTTTTAAAAAGGAAGAAGAAATAAAACAATTGTTATTGATTATTACACTAAATGTTAATCTGTAGCTTTAAATCACTGCTGTCCAGCTAACACTGTGGAAAACAAGAAGAAAAAGTACCTCAAATAGCTTTATTTAATGATTTATTGATTTGATATGATTTATCAAATTATTGATTATTGATTACTAATTTGAATGATTTAGTGTCTGGCAGGTATTTTAATTCATTTGTGAACTTGTACTGTGGTTTGTGTGTGTTCATACATGTCCACAGAAAAGCAAATATTTCTAAGTGGCGTATTTGAGAATAAAGGAAAAGAATAAAATAAGGAAGAGTAAATATAAGAAGAATAATAGCATCTTCTGGATCTCATTTTATCTCAGTGAAAACAAGTCAGAGTAAAGAATATATGAAGGAAAGGTGTAGCACACAGTCCAAAAAAAAAAAAACCAAACAAAAAAGCCCCAAAACCCCAAAACCTCAACAATGAGCAACATTTTCAAGAGTTTCTAACAGACTTTGGAGCCTGGGTCCTATTCTCAAATATGACATAAATTGTGAGGAGAGGCCTGTAAAGAGACTTAGGGCTCAGAAATCTCATTGTATTAACTTTTGTTCTGTTAGCAAAAATCTCAGCCCTCTGGAGAGCTAAAGTGAGCGTGTTAATGAACGCCACAAAGGAAGAGATTATCCAGGCTCATATGACACATGATTATTTGTCAATTTACAATGGCATAACTACATGTCTGAGGCCAGTTTCTTCAAGTTTTTCTAAAAATGTAAATTAGATTTGTAACTCACTTAGGAATTCTGAAGATTTTACTCTTTTAAGACTTTTGAAAAATTCTCCCGTTTTCACCTTTCTTATGTAATACGATTATAGACTGTCACATCAGCTACCAGCTGTTCTCACAACTCAAATATCCTGCCTAACAAAATCCTGAAATCACATTAAAAGCATGTACTTGTACACAAATAACAGAATTACTGACTAGTTTGTGATTCAGATGGATATTCTTGCAGTTTAGATATCTCCTAAAATGTGGGACTGCATAAATGGAAATGCATCCTTCAATGTTTATGGTTTGTCCAGCATGTCACAGGATTACTGTACGTCACCTCACATTAGAACATCTCTCTGAGACAGCTTGTTGAAAAAGATACTTGGCATTTCATGTAGTTCTACTTAACCATCTTTTTCTCTAATGATTTTTGAGTCCTGAGTTACAAAACTCATACAGATTTTCATACAAAGAACAAAATGATGGGCACTCTCCTACTTCCTAGGATATAGTTCAGCCTAACTGGAAACTTGCTTGTAATTTACGTGTATTTACTATTACTGTCACCTTTTATACACAAATGGATACACATTTGTATGGAAAAATCAGCCATTCGGAGTATCATAAACTAGAAGAAGAGTCAGATAATATCTGAAATGGATGATAACCTATCTTGAAACTAGTCCTTATTTTGATGTGCTATAATGCAATTAGAATATATATACACAGCTTTTTAAAAGAACTGGCATTCGTTTAGTTTTCTGTTACACTATTTCTCTAACCTTGGAGAAAGATTCTTTTATGTAGGAATTGTGGGTAAGTGCTGCATGTGATTAAATGATGGCATTTTATCTATTGCTGCTGGCATAACCTCTTTCATTTCTCCGTGGAGGATGTTCAGTCCTGTCAGTGATTTATTGTTTCCAGCTATGTTTACAAATACAATACTGTTATCTTTTGACTCATATGCAACAGTTCATACACCTGCATCTGTATGCTAACCATGACAAATATTCAGTATAAAATAAGACAAAAAATTAATCCAAGTAGTATGTAATAGATTTTTTTATTTAATTTAAGAAAAAAACCCCAATGAAATAGAAAATATTTTTTATTTTAATTATTGGAATCAATTTTTTTCATTATTTTAGGCATAGCAGTCAGAAGGAACAATTGTATTATATTAAAATTATGTTAAAATCAAATATAAATGCTAAATATTAATTTCTTAGCAAGGCAGACTGCCATCAATAAAGAGTTCTCTCAAAGTCAGAGGTCCACATATGCTGTATCCCCTTGATATCTCATCCCCCAGGAAAGCACATAAAACTTTACATTTCTTAAAAATAAATCCAAGCCACATTAAGCCTAGGAGAGAAAAAGGATTTAAGTCAAAGAGTTTGGGTGCAAAGCAAACTATCCCATAAAATTCCTGGAAGAAGAGAAATGATCATCTCCTACAACCTATCTCTGTAGTCTTGACATAAGACATTACCACCTGACTCAATACCTTTCTCCAGACTTAGGGCATTATTCAGATCAACTGTGAATCTCCTCCATATTGTTCACTCTTGCACTTACAAGTCATTTGGGTTGTACAAACAATAAATAACTTTGGTTTGGCCAAGCCAATGTCTTAAATCACACTTCAAAATCAGACAAAAACCCCGTGTAAATTAAAAAAAAAACAAAAAACACCCAACAACTGTTTTACAGTGTATGCTCCCTTCATTCAAATAATCTGACATTCAGGAAATCAGATATCTAGGCTAAAAGCTCAGCAACTAGTCCAAAGTAAAAGCTAGGTACTGAATTTCAGTTGAAATATCCTTCACAGTTAAAGAAAAGCCAGAGAAATATCAGAGAGAGATGGAATGGATCATACTCTGTAGATACTTACCTCTTTCTACTAATCATGAAGGAGTGCAAGTGACTAAATTAAAGAATCTAACTGTTAGGAAACTAAAGTTAGACAAGATGAATCAAACTCTAAATACAAATACTGTTAGGAAGAAACATGTATGTAAATTTTTTATTACTGCTTTTGTAGGGACCTTTGTCATCCATCTTCCACGTGTCATGACTTCTGTGCAATGCGGATAACTTATCTGCTATGCAGCCAATCTGTTTGTTTCAGCCCATCTCATCTCTGAAGAGTTAAAGCTCTCATCTTTTTCACCCTTTAAATCAAACACTTAAAGTACATTTCCTTTTACTCTGCTAAACTGATCACAAAATAATTGTTTTGTAGATACAAAATATATGAGTAGTTGCTGCTAGAGGTATTTTTTTAGTAATTAGAAAATTTTATGTCGTTCTTTAGCAGTTTGTCAAAGAAGATTTGAAAAAAAATACTGTGAGAATTATTTTAAAGGAGGCAGAAGTAAACAGTTATACAATAAATGTATTCTCTTTTTCAGCATTCCCACATGCCTCTTATGAAGTGTCTTCACACTGTGGAAATTAATTTAAGTTGAACAGTTTGGGGGGAATGTTTACTCTTCTTGGCATAATACAAAATGATGCCTGAGGAAGAAATGTGCAGGAGAATATTGTGCAAAATCTTAAGTTATTAGCAATTTGAGCTATTGTAGCAGTATTAGTAAACCTAAATATGAGGTTTACTGGTAAATGCACAGAATTTGGCTTTGAAGATATTCAAAGTTCATGGCATTCCAGACCTTCAATATTGGGGGTGGTGGTGGGGGGGAAGCAACTCAATATTTGTAAGATATATATTTAATGTACATTTGATCAAACTCAAAGGTCAAAATAACCCGTAGGACATCTGAAAACACACAGATCATACCTGAAAGATTTTTATGGGTTTTGAAATGTAAACCAGTTCTACAGTAAGTAAATGCTATAACACTGCTTATTACAATAAGAAAATTATGGTCTCCAGAACCTTGAACTTGTCCAGCTTGTTTTCTTCAATGTTTTGCTCTTTGATACTTCTTTCTTCTGTAAGAAAGAGGCATGGCACATTTTAAGGAGGTAAATGTCAACAGAACACAGTTAAGGACCAATTCCAAGAATCCATCTGTATTTAACAAAATAAATCTTTTTAAAAATAGTCCTACTACAAATTTTAATAAGAAATATTACACAGCAATGATTTTTTATAGTAAGGGAAATATTTCTTTTTCATGGAGTTAATATTTTATCCTAAAGTGTATTTTTACTGTTAAAGTTATATAAACTGTATCTATCCAGGGATTAATGTTTCTAAATACATATAATCAGAGTTTAGGGATGCCTAGTGTTTCACATTTTCACTTGAACTTCTGGTTTAATTCCTTTTTTAGTCTAACTGGTCGAAAGGCAACAAAAAATGCCTATAATTGGACTTTTCTTCTTTTGGTTGAGGACAATTTTTGCTTTTTGAAAAGAAAAAAGAAAAAACAAACAAAAAAAACCCCAAACCAAACCCCCAAACTGCACAAACAAACAACAAAAAAACAACATCAAAACTGAAAAGTAAATTTTCAGTATCTTTTGCTACTCTGGCTTTGCTAGTTCATTTCATTTCTTAAATGACATCATACTGTTACAAATACACTCCAGTAATGTTCAATTTAGGGAGTGCTACCTGAAGCACAAAAAAACAAAACAAAAAGAAGCAAACAATGATACCTCTTTTAAAGCACTTTATCAGTCTTATAGTAAATGCATATGATCAATTAAAAGTATCATAAGCACCTCAAAAAAGCACAGAATTCTGGCATCATTAATTAGCAGAATAAAGATGACCATTTGGGGGTTGGACTAGACGATCTCTAGAGGTCCCTTCCAACCCTGACCATTCTGTGATTCTGACCATTCTGTGATTAGATGTTGAAGAAACTGTTTCAAAAAGGGGGAAAAAAATGTTTAAATTACAGAAATAAAAATGAGCATATAATTTGGGAAGTTAAATACAAGACTATAATAAAACATTTCAAAAATAGTCTGAAGGACAACTAACAAAATAAATACCAGTGAAAACATTTTTGAATCTGTCAGAAATAGGAAGTCTGCCAGAAAGTCCACTGAGCTTATAGATGACTGCAGAATACACAGGATTTTTCAAACAAGACAGGGCTCAACTAGAAAAGCTACATTTACTATTCCCATCAGTGAGATGTCTCGTGCCAGAATCCTTCCTTCAGAATTAGTTCTAAAAAATCCTGAAATATCAAAGGTATAGGTTTTAAAATACATCAATAAAAGAGTGGAAAAAATAGCCATATTAGATGGTACTCAGGAAAATATTTTATGAAGGCATAATAGTCAAACTTATAAATGGTTAGTGGAAGCCTGAAACAGGTAGCTAAAAGTAATCTTGATACTAAGGAACATCAAGTAGCAAGGCAACACCAATTTTTCCCAAGGCAGATAAGAAAAATTACAGATCAAAAAGTTTTATTCCCATATTAGCCAAATAGGTGGATGTCATAACAACAACTGAATTGGTAGATGGATCGATGTTTGTTCTGATAAAGATGAAATATAAACAAACATGAACATAGTGGATTCCGGTCATACCTCACAGATCAAAAATTGTTTAAAACTGTCCGGAAGTATGTGAACAGGTTTTCTTGATATCATATACTTAGAAGTTCAGAAAAGTTTCTGACAATGCCTTTCACAGAACGAGTCATGAGAAACTGAATTGTAGTGGGTCCATCCAAAAAGAAGGTTCTCAATCTCAGTGGTTAATAACAGAATGAAAGATTAGAAAAGAACATGTAGAAATAACTGTTCCATTTTCACAGTGAATGATGAGTAACAGTGAATTTCTGTACGTATCTGTAGATGCACTGTTTATAAATGATCACATAAATACACGTACACACACGAATACGCATGTGTTTAAGTATTTCACTGGAAATCATAGTGGGTTGACCTCGGTTGACTGCCAGATGCCCACCCAGCCGCTCTCTCACTCCCCTTCCTTATCAAGGTAGGGGGAAAAGATAAAATGAAAAATCCTCAGGGTCGAGATGAAGACCATCTAGTAGTAACTACCATAGTAGTTACCATACCAGACAGACCAGATGATTTGGGGAAGATTAACTGCCAGTTAAAATAGAGTTGGATGGTGAGAAACAAAGACAAAAAAAAAAAAAAAAAAA
>VZSZ01001078.1:103171-202275 GCA_013398815.1 Ibidorhyncha struthersii
CAGGAGGACGGGGAATGGGGGGTTGTGGTCAGTCCATAACAGCTCCTCTCTGCTGCTCCTTCCTCCTCACAGTTTCTCCCTGCTCTGGCGAGGGTCATTTCCATGGGCTACATTCCTTCAGGAAATACCACGTGCTCTGGTGTGGTCTTCTCTGACCTTGGCAGTCACAGCGTTGTTTCACACACTGTTTTTCCTCACTGCCATGCAGTGTTTTGCCCTTTCCCAGAGGCGCGGTTGCTCAGTCTTTTTTCCCCGCTCCTCCTCTGCTTATACGCACTTTATGTTCTTTCTTACACATGCTTAAGTATGTTTTCCCAGAGGTGTCACTACCATGGCCGAGGGGCTCAGCCGTGCCCTGGGGTGGTGGGTTGGATCCGGCTGGAACCGGCTGTGTCCGGCACGGGGCAGCCCCGGCCTCTCCTCACAGCAGCCGCCCCGCAGCCCCCGCTGCCGCTGCCTGGGCAGGGACACCCAGTACAGAACATATGGGTAAAATGCATATTCTTAAGGTAATATTAAAGTCCAGAACAAAACCCTAATAGGAGTAAAGGAGCCCAGAAAACAGACTCATTTTTAAAAGGGAGCCTGATCTGTCCCCAGTGTTTAGTGAAAGGGTTTACAGAACCCCACGTGCCCCAGAAGAGCAGAGGTCTTTCTGAGGACACCTCACTCCTCTCTTCCTTCCTCCCTGCTCCTGTGCTGCAAGCCCAAGGTCTTTCCCACCCTGTGGTGTGGTGAGTAGGATTTAAAACTGTAAAAAATAGGTTTAAAATGTAAATAAATAAAATAAATGTGTTCATTTTGCAAGAGATAACAGAAACAGTCATTCCTAGGCAGATGCAGAAGCTGTTCTGGAAGTAACTTTGACATCACTCCCAATCTTTGTTGCCAAGCTTTGTTGATTTCTGCCTCTACATAGTCATTTGACTCTTCAAACACTTCTGCCAGCTTTAATATCCTCTCTTTAATGTCCTTCCTTTTTTTGTTGCTTTTATTTTAAGGATTCCTCTTTACAGATACATCTTTGACTATGATTTTACTTATTGTGCATTCATCCAGGGAAAAGAAATGTTACCATTAAGCAAATATTTCCACAATATACGTTTCTTTAAGGCATATGTTCAACTTTTTATTTATTTAATTATGCCATACCAGTTTGTTGCTATATAACTGTTTACTGCATGATCATGATTCTGTAAATGGGTTGTGTCATGCTGCAAAGTGTTTCTTAGAACAATTATTGGTTAATTATTGTTTTCAAAATAATAAACTTTTTTTCAAAAGCCATATAATAAAATGATCTACTTAAATGTTTCTGCTCTCTTCCTACCTCATAACCTCATAATCGGTAAATGATTGGTAGCTGAATGCACTCAGAACAGAAAGATCTCTTCACCCAAGCCATGGGTATGAACTGCCCACTGAACGGTAAATTTATGATTTTATACTGCTTTTTGGGAAATAGAGTTTCCTAATAAAACTGTCTTTTATTTTTCCTCTGTTAGCATTTCAGCCCTATTAGCATCTCTTCATTTCTTTATTACGCAGTTAATGGTATTTTGCTCCGTATGGTATAAAATAAGCAGCGAATGTTAAAGACATTTTAATGTCAAATTTGAGAGATCAAATTAATATTATTATAAAAAGCACAGAGATATTCTTATCTATAATGTTCTTTTTACCAAAATCTATAGACCATTTCACTTCAGAAACAAGTAATGTATTTCACTGATTTAGAAAAGCTAAAGTTGTCTTTTTATATTCCGTGTTCATAAACATAATAAGAGTTTTAAACCAGTTTTATCATTGGATCATCATAGATGTTTGCCTCAGTGTCACATTAGAATGCAGTCCGAAGGTTAGATTAACTGTTTTTCTGAGAAATGCTTTTGTATGGGAAATTCCTCCAGCAAAGTAAAGCTGGCAGGGTAACTTTACTGTACATAATTTCCAGGGCCATTAGTGAATAATTAGGTCCCAGGAGAAAAAAGGGTATTGCCTTATTACTACATCCTCAGGAGCTATCAAATAAATACCTTAGGTGTTAGGACACGCACATGTAGTACAAACCAGGTCTGCAATTTTTGTAAATTATGCTTCATATCATCCTTCCCTAAGTGTCTAAGAACGGTAAAATGCAAACAAGGATATAGCAGAGCTCCACAAACTAAGCATATTTCAGTTGCACCTAAAGATCTGGGACCAGATCCAAAAAGTACTAGATACCATTGAAAACAATGGAAGTCAGGTACTTAAATATCTTTGTGCTTTTCTTCTGAAGATCGTAATATTCCATCTCTGATGTTTTACTGTGTGGTGTTTCTAATACTCCCTTTATATAATGATCAATTTCTGCTCTTAAGGTAAATTTATAATTACTTAGTGAACTTAGTAACTGTTGCATTTTCATGGCCAACAGCAGATTTTTTTCTTATGTCTCAGCCATGCCTTTCTTCTTCCTTTTGTATTCAAGAATTATAGGTCTTCCTTATGATCTTTACTATGTATCAAACACAATCATGGAATACATAACTTTTTTGAGATTTTGACAATTATGACTAGTGTCATCATTCCTGAGAATTAGAATGCTGACAAATTAGCAGAGTTCTGCTTTGAATCTCCTTGACGCCTGTCACTGAAATCTGTATGCAGACAGGCAAGTAGTTTTGCTGCTTCAAGGTAAGACCAGATCTAATTAACTCCACGCTGAAGTATAAGAAATATCCTCCGAGGTAAAAGGAAGTATAAACCAGGAAAGAAAAGACTAGACGTGAAGATCTTTCAGAACATCATACTTTGGGGGAAGAAAACACGTAGGTAAAGAATTTGGTTTTTGTAATTGTTCACTGAGCTTCCCATTTTCTAAATCAGAAAAAAATAGTTTGGATAGCGTGTAGCATGTCCTGGAACAGCATATGAACTTGACTTCTTATGCTGCAGCATATCTTGGAACAGCATAGAAACTTGACTTCTAATGTTCTTATGGAGGAATAAGACATAATATATGGACTTATGTGATAAAAAGTTTATTTTTTTTTCTTTGCTATTTAAAAATACATACAATATTTATCATTTAATGGACATTTATTATAATAGATTTAAGCATTAAACTGAGGTCCCTTTTTATCACCTTATCCTGTTCCTTGCTTTGCTCCACTGATGATTACAACCCCAGGAAAAATAAAATAAAATAGATTCACATGGGGTATCTAAAATATAAATTACTGGTGGTTACTGCCATGGGATCAATTATTCACTTTTGTTTCTTTCTTAGGTATTGTGTAGAAGAATAGCACTCTTTCTTTGCTGCAATATGAATATGTCATAAAAGTGCCTATAAAATCCATGGTGAATTAGTAGTTACTACCAAGTATAAATTGATGTACAGTAGGGAAGTTTATTTATATCTTTTGCTCATGCACTGCAGCTGCCAGTAATTTGGCTGTATTTTTTCAGGACATTTTTAACATTATATAGAAAAATCTTTTCTTTCTAGTGCATATGTATTTTTTGTTTGTTTGAAGATAAATCACATTTCATTTTATGGTTCGTTCTTATTTTGTGTTCCTGTCAAAATGAAGTTTGAGAACTGTTCAGTATTCTTTCACATAAGGGTCATATACTGCATCTAAATAATACTTCATCACATAATGCTACTACATGTTTAACACAGCAGTCTGATAGTCATCTGAGAAGAAAGCCTTTGCATCCCAAGAAAGTTTAAATGAACTAAACACCACTACTTTAGTTGACAATTGATAATCTAGAACAATCGCCTTTCAAAGGCTGTATGTCCAGGGCTATCTTAACAGGGTAGTTTACACCCCATTGACATAGGTGAAGTTCTTCAGTTCACTGTGTTTGAATGTTAACTGAAATCCATGACCCAGCAAAGTGTGGTTTTATGGATGATGTTGAAAAAAAAAAAGTACAAATACTTTTAAAATTGGCAAAAGTACTGTCATCTATGTTTCCAATAATGCTAACCAAGAAATATCACTCCATGATGATTTGCCTTAATGTTTCGTTTTGTGTGTTTTTTCCCCTTGGGAAAGCACAGCAATGCAGAAAAAAGGAGCAGACAGGAGGTGGAATAATTCAGTAAATCTGCCTTGCTGTCTTTCCCCTTCTACTTGATGAAGAGTATCTGCTGATCTAGGCAGAGTAAATAAGTTTGTGGGAGAAGGGAAGGGCTGTGAGAATAAAAGGGCATAGTAGCCTCTCCTTTACATCTACCCACCTAAATCTTTGTAAGGAAATTTCAACAGCAGAAGCATTTTTCATTCATTTCCATTCATTTCTAAATATTCTTATTACATTTTTATTTCTGAGTTCTTTAATTAGAGATGGTCTTGATTTACTATGAAATTAATGAATAAGAGCTGAAAAGTGGAAGTGTGTTTTGGGAAGATCTTTATGTTTTCAGTGTGTAACTGAAAGGGAATTCCACCTAAAATGGAAGGGTAATGTTGAACTGTAGATTTAAGGAAGACAATTCTAAGGATTCTTTTGTGTGGAACTATATGATAAGTACCTTTAAATACAAGATATACCACAAGTAATTTAGAATAAAAGTGTTAGTAAACAACCTGTGATTAAAAAATGGCTGATAACTTCGGTCTTGGAGTAAAAACTATATAATATTTCTTCAATATGTAATAATATCAGGAATAATCAGTGAACATTGTATATAAGCAGAAATAGTTTTAGTTTTTCTAAAGTGAATAAAGAATACTCGAGTGAAGATCTTGCAGACCATTGCTACTGTGCCTTGAGAGGTCACTTTCAGAGTTATTTGTGAGTAGCTTTAGGTCATAATGAAATAAGCAACTCTTTTTGCCATGATTCCCTTCCATTCCTCCTTTTTTTTGCAGAAGAGACAGCACCTGAGGACACCCAGAAGCCTTTATTGGCCATGATGAAGGCCATATGTTAAGCTATACAAATCCTTTCCAGCTTTTAGCATTTGGTTCCTTGGCATATCCCCAAGGAAACAGGGTAACAGCTTTGGAGTTGCCTGCAGAACTCTTCTATGATTTGTCTGGGATGTAATTAGATGCAGTCTTTTCTTGTTTCTCTAAAGAGCAGCTTATTTTCATTTACTTGATCCTCAAGAAAATGTAAAGCAAAAACTTTACAGTGACATTCATTTCTAGTGTTTTCTTTAGTGTCCCGAATAAAAGGATAATATTTTATTTGGTGTAAACTTGTGAATGAAGAAAGGAGAGGTAAGTGAGGAGAATGGCAACATTATTTCATTTTAAAATTTTCGTGGTATAAGAAGAGCTTTCCTTTCTCCATGTTTGTAAGAAATTCTGAAGTTTTAAAACTAGATTTTGAATATAATTTTCCTCTTCAATGCATGTCGAAGTAGTAAGCATTACTATGAATGAGTAAAAAAATTAATGGGAACTGTGGAGGCAGTTAAGGACAACGATCTGGGGAGAATGAACATACTCAACATATGAACAAACTGTAGAAAAAAGAGCATCAGGAAAAGTCTTTCTATACATGTATTTGCTGTTGGTAGTGTTTGGTTTCATGTTTCATCTATTACAATCGATATACCGCGTAGGAAGATATAACCGTAATTGCATCAGAAAGATTATCTCATCTTATTTAGAAGGTATCAGCATGTACTAGAGAATTTTGCTTTAAGCACACATTTTTTGCTCATTCTAAACCTTTTGAAGTCATTCCTTTTTAAAAAAAATCTCTTGATCTACTCTAATCAATCTTCATTTTACAGACAATCAAGGAGAAAGAAGTGAGAGCAAGTTCCTATTGTGCAATCCTTCAAGAATGATTAAAATAAGAAAAAAATCACTACAACCAACAATTGATCTTGAACCTCCCCTAAAGTTCAGAAAATTGTGGAAAATATTTTCCTGCTGTCATAACACTAAATAATTATAAATTATTATGAATTCAGGAATAATATTTATTCCTTTGCTTGTATCTTCATTCTTTCTGGTCCCAGGTAAAATTAAAAAGACTGTAATATAAAAAAGACATGTGATTCCTCCAGCATTTTGGGAAGACCAGTAATTAAAAAACATGAGGAATTTTATCAGAAAATATTTCCTTTAGGTAATGGATAGTTATCAGTAAAACATGTGCCTACAACTGACAGTTGGTGCAAACTTTGTCTGCAAGGCTAGCACATGTAGCAAACACATTATTTGTAGGCAAATGCAATGGGGCCATAGATTTGCAACAAATCAAACCTGAGTCCTTCTTTCTGTGCCTCACTAATCAGTGACATAGAGGTACACAACAAAACCAAGAAAAAAAACAAGATTCAACTCAGTTGTCTGACCAGGAAGAGGAGTCAATCAGAGCAAAATCTGCAGGTTGTACTTCATATATTCATCTGTCTGTATTTTCCTTCTGTACAGACTATCTCTCCCCAAAGAGAGAATATCAAACACTTCCCCAAAGAGTGAAATATCAAACACACAATGTCTTCAGTATAATAAATATAAAACATTTACTGGTCTGTTAGTAACATATTCAAGGTTCATGTATTGATTACAGAGCAAATGACAAGCAGTGTGAAGCAAGTCTTCAGTGAACAAAAAGCAACTGGATGGGAGAATGGTGGTTACTGTTACTGAGTTTTGAGACTTTCCTCCATGTAATTATTTTGAACTGATTTTTTGACACGCTTGCAGACAATCTAATGAATTTAATTTATATGGCAACTACTGGATACTCAGTATAAATAATACTTATAGGTGCATCACCCAGCTTCAAGAATCAAATTTAGAAACTGAAAACTGTCTTAGATAAGTAAATTACATGGCCTTAGCATCTCCAATATTTCTATTTTAGGCACGGGAACTTCTGTTTCTCTTTTATAAAGTTTTTGCAAAGGAAGATTATTAAGTGTTCCAGCCTGGAATTGACACGTATTTATGGACGAACTGTTTAATTGGTGCATGCATGAAGAATTTATATGGGGATGCTGTATTCTTTTCCCATCTTACTCAAGCAGTATTTACCTGAGGTACAGCCTTTGATGAGCAACAGTGTACTGCTTTGTTTACAAAGAACGCTCAAGTGTTCCTCATGATTGATGTTGTAGGAAAGGAATTTGCATACTGAATGGTAAATTGATTTTAAAATGCCAAGTTTTTGCATAAGATTACTCTTAAGCTGAGATTTAAAAATAAAATAAAATTTTTTTAAACAAAGTATTCCCAATTAAAGAGTTAGGATAATGCTAAAATAGAAAAAAAAATTTGAAAAGCAAAAAGTGGGAAAAATGTCCCAAAACAGCAATGGATTCACTAGGATGTGTTTCCCTTGTAGTCTTGTGTGATTGCTACTACAATTTATTTTTACAAATGAAAAGTGATTTTGAACTGAAAAATGAAATTTTAAATGAAAAAAATAATTTCAAACTGCATATTCTGTAACAAAAATGGATTAAAATTGTCATTTCTTTGCAAGAATGTTGCAGCACTGACAAATTTCTTCAAAATAACTTTGGTGATTTCCTTAAGCAAGCTTGTTAAGTTACATTTCAGAATACTAGAAAAGTGGTATTGTGTAATTATCTGACAAGTCGTGGTCTTGAAACTACATTTCCACAGAGGGAAGGATTGTCAGGGTAATTAGTTCATTTAAATGCACTACCATTATAAATTTAACCTGAGTTGTGCTGAGCATAGATTTGTAAGTCTATGTTGCAATGAAGAAAATTATTCAACTGTCAGTGGAGAGTTTTCTCCAAAGTGTTCAGAGCGGATGTCTACAATATACACTCAGAAAAAAAAACTCAACCAAACAACAAACCATGAAAACCCTTTCCTGCAGACTTTGTATTCATCTCATCTAATCTTAGACTTCCATATGTAACTCCAGATTTGGACTCACCAGTCCCAAATTCAATTTTTCATCAAGAGAATAATAAACACTTTGGATAACAACATCCATTGTAAAATGAGATTACTCACACTCTAGAGGTTTCTGTTTCTCTTCACTAAATATAAAGGGTGGCTAGCCAACTAGCACACATGTAGACGCAGGTATCTATATTGAGTTGTATTTATTATATAGATTTATTTTTTTAAAACCTCTGTCCTTAAAGCCCACAAATGTTCATAGGTAAATGTGCAGAGCCTTCACTAAGAGATCAAATGGTTTGTCTTGTTTCCCTGACATGTTTCTGCTCTGATCTCATTCTGTCTTCATGAGATCTACCTTTTATTTAATCACTGGCATAGGAATAAGACACCTGTTAGTCAAGTCAACAGGAAAAGCTCTTTACACATATTTTTTACAAGCAAACAAAAATGCTGCCCATTTAACGATTTGGTTTGGTCAATGTTTTCTTCCAGATTTTTTTTTGCTTTGTGTCAAAAATATTATTTCAGCAATGACGTGCTAGTGACAATGACGATTCAGAGAATAATGATGTACATTACAATGCTTAAAATGTAGAGAGTATCAGTGAAGACCATTCTAATTAGAAAACACTGGTGTTCAATCACAGAGATGTTGGTAATCATGTTAAGTGCCATCAAGGCTCCAATAGAGTCTGCTTTCGCTAACCCCTGGCATTAGTTAACCATGTTTCAAAGACATGGGAAACTCTGCTGCTTTTACCTTCATTACTTTTTTTAAAAAAAAAAGCATTCAGAAAAAGCAACTTAGTATTAATTTGTAGTGAAGTTAAATCACTCCAAGAAAACAAAATCTGGATCAATTAATCAGACTTTACAAAAGAAGAAAACTTAGTGCTTTTTGAAACACAGTGCTGCACTGTGCCAGTGTTTATTCTTTTTTGCTCTGAGTTGCCACAGATATATTTTACTGTTGGAAAGGAATTGGTCAACAGTTTAGATGAGTGGCCAACTGAAAACTCATAATCTGGAGTTTATGCTTCATTTATGCTGTTGCAGTGAGAAGGGGAGTTCTTTCAGCTTTGTCTGTTGCACTACATAGATTCATGGAGTAATGATATTCACCTTGTGTATGAGAAAAAGACAATAAAAAACCTTTATGTAGAGCTGTTGGCAGTCTGTTGCTCTGATCTTTACAAAATGCACTGCAAAACTTGTGGTGAAAAATGTCTAAACAGTGCTCTAAATATAAAGTATATAAATAGCATAAGGAACATAAAAAGTATGTCAAAGTAACGCTGAGCTTCCATGGGAAAAAGCATGCCTTCCAATGGGTACCATTGATGTAATCATGCCTGGTCAGAAGGTACACAATACACTACCTGACAAAAAATATAGAACAGATAGCATCATCAAATTGATGACTTTGTGTCCCAGAGAGTTTGCTGCCTTCCACAAAATCAAATGCAATACTTAGGCAGACAGTGTGCCATACCTTTATATGTTTTGCTCTTCTCTCCAGCTTTTCCAAAATCTGCACAGAAAAGAAGTTGAGGGGAAAAAGCAAACCAAAACAACAACAACAACAACAACAACAACAAAACACCCTGTAACTTAATTGAATACCCCAAATAACCCTTGATTAAAAATCTTTCACGAGAGTCCAAATTTGCAACCTCATAAGCATACATAGACCAATGGAATCAAGTCCTTTTATAGATCCCGGAAAAAGAAAGATTTTTCCATCAGTATATTTCTTTCTCTTTTTTAGAATATTTACATGAGTTTATTCCTTTCAAGTTAATTCAGAGCCTGCTTTGGTGCTTTGAGTGCACATAATTAATTTTGTTACAAGACCATTTCCCTAGATGTGATCATTTTAACTCTAGTGAAACTTCTATTAAACTTGATATGCCTGAAATCATGCAAACAGATCCTCATTAGCATTTAGCAGTCTTATTTTATTGAAATTCACACCTTCTCACCTTCATTGCATGGATGGAGTGCCACATCTTTGATAACAACGTGGAAAACCCCTTCAAAATCAAAGCAGGTTATAGAATTGCAACAGAATGGAAGGGCGAGGAAAAAAAAAAACCAACCACAACATGAAAATCAAATCAGTTTACTATCCATGCTCAGCAAAGATTGTTTCCTTTGTATAACATTGATTTCAGCAATTCGTATGTCATTTTTAATTTGCTGCTTAGTTCTTCTAAGTCTTCAATCACAGATGAACACCATCTTCCACATGCAAGTATAAAACTACACACAGCTTCTAGGACTTCGAAAAAAAGATTAGTTAATAATTGTCCCTTTTGACAGCAGTTTTGGAAACTGTAACTATTTGCAAAAGTATTGCATTATCTATTGTTCAAACTGCCATATTGTATAAAATCACTAGGAGAGGGGGAGAAAGAGAAAGAGACGTTAGTGAAATAATTTGCAGATCAGTGTTTTGTAAAGCTCAGTATCAAGGGTGTGGAATAAATGGAGTATCAGAAAGGTGTCTAGAACAACCTGATTTTGTTGATTTATAGATTAAAAATGAAGGTAAATTATCTGTATAGGCAGCAGATAAATAATGGTTTGACTTACTGCAAAATAACATTTTGAGTGGATTACAGAGGCAGAAAAATGTTAGTAAAATATAAAAATCTATTAAAATGAAAAAGTATTTAATAGATCTACAACAGCTAGCTAATTATAACTGAAAGCTGTTTCAGTACATTGAATTTGTCTTCACAATAAATATAGCAGTTGACCATAGTGTACTAATGTTACAGGAACATTTCTGTTTAATAAATTTGACCTAAAGCTGGACTTACAAAGTCACGGCACTACAGACTCTTAAGATGATAAGATGAAAGTTCCACTAAATGAGCTTTTGCATTCGCTCTACTCTTGTGTTGATTTTTTGTTCCTGTGAAAGGTTGATCCAGAACTGCACTTCAGCTAGAAAAATAGTGTCGTCGTTTCCATTCATACACTGCACAGTCAAATCCAATTGTTTACAATTACCTTTCCAAGACATTACGATAGGGAATACAATTTGCTGGCATTTACCAAAAGCCTTAGGCCAGTCTGTTGCTTCTGACAAGAAAAAATTTATGATGGGAGGTTTTGCCAAGAAACTAGCTAGGAATGAATATAAGAGTGAATTAGTATGTGCCGTAATAACAAGAGAGAAATAATGTAAGGTTTGTTGTCATTCAGAAGCAGAATTTACCACCCAATAGCAGAGATTCACTGAGGTACTGGACACATAAAATCAAGCATAAGATTTCTTCTTGCCAGCTCAGCTATCAGAAGTGATGAAAATGTGTTATGCAAAATGCCCTGCAGATGAGAGACACAAAAGGCAACACAAAAAGAGAACAAAAAAAAGGAAACAGTCTTTATGTGGGTGAAAGAGGGGAAAGGAGGCATGGTGTCTGCATTATTTGCAGAGAAGTTTATAATAAAAGATAAAAATCCTGTGTTCTGAGCAACTGAAGAAAAAACGACTTGATCTTGGCTCCAGTCCTTGCAGTGAATTCTCTTTAGAGACTGCCACACTGATTTTAAGTAAAACTCCTGATTTTCTGTGGCAGTTTTTGAGGGTGAGAATGAACTCAGATGTTTTTGGGGCCAGATGGTTTCTGAGATATAGAATAGAGCATTTAAGTCAGCAGAGTAGAGGTCTGATCTTAGTTTATAGAATCATTGAATCATAGAATGGTTTAGGTTGGAAGGGACCTTGAAGGTCATGTACTTCCAGCCTCCTGCCATGGGCAGGGACAGTCCCACTAGACCAGGTTGCTCAAAGTCCTGTCCAGCCTGGCCTTAAACACCTCCACGGATGGGGCATCTACAACATCTCCGGGTAACCCTCAACACCCTCACAGTGAAAAATTTCTTCCTAATATCTATTCTAAATCTACCCTCTTCCAGTTTGAAACCATTCCCCCTCATCCTATCACTACATGCACTTGCAAAAATCCCTCTCCAGCTTTCCTGTAGGTCCCCTTCAGACACTAGAAGGCTGCTATAAGGTCTTCCTGGAGCCTTCTCTTCTCCAGGCTGAACAACACCAACTCTCTAAGCCTGTCTTCATAGGAGAGGTGCTCCACCCCTCTGATTGTCTTCGTGGCCCTCCTCTGGACTTGCTGTAACAGGTGCATCTCCTTTATGTGCAGAGGACTCCAGAGCTGGGTGCAGTACTCCAGGTGGGGTCTCATGAGCTCGGAGTAGGGAGGTAGAGTCACCTCCCTCAACCTGCTGGCCGTGCTTCTTCTCATACAGCCCAGGATATGGCTGGCTTTCTGGGCTGCGAGCACTCATTGCCAGCTCATGTTGAGCTTCTTATCAACCAGCACCCCCAAGTCTTTCTCCTCAGGGCTGCTCCCAATCCGTTCTCTGCCCAGCCTGTATCTGTGCTTGGGATTTCCCTGACTCAGGTGGAGGACCTTGCATTTGGCCTGGCTGAACTTCCTGAGGTTTGCATGAGCCCACCTCTCAAGCCTGTCCAGGTCCCTCTGCATGACATCCCTTCCCTCCAGCATGTTAATCATGCCACACAGCTTGGTGTTGTTGGAAAACTTGCTGAGGGTGCACTCAATCCCACTGTCTATGTCAACGGCAAAGATGGTAAACAGTCCCAGTACTGACCCCTGAGGAATGCCACTCGTCACTGGTTTCCACTTGGACATCAAGCCATTGATCACAACTATTTGAGTGCAGCCATCCAACCAGTTCCATATCCACCCAGTGTTCCATCCATCAAATCCATGTCTCTCCAGTTTATAGACAAGGATGTCATGCGGGACAGTGTCAAATGCTTTGCATAAGTCCAGGTAGATGACATCTGTTGCTCTCCCCTTATCCACCAATGCTGTAACCCTATCATAGAAGGTCACCAAATTTGGCAGACATGATTTGCCCTTGGTGAAGCCATGTTGACTGTCACCGATCGTCACCTTATTTTGCATGTGCCTCAGCATAGTTTCCAGGAGGTTCTGCTCCATGATCTTTCTGGGCACAGAGGTGAGACTGAACGGCCTGCAGTTCCCTGGGTCTTCCTTTTCCTTTTTTGAAAACAGGCGTTATGTTTCCCCTTTTCTAATCAGTGGGATCTTACTCTTATTTCAGATGAGATTTTTCTGTTATTATTATTATCTGCTATCTATTATCTATCTATATTTTTATCTGCTTGCTATCTTGCTTGATTTACTTGTTTACTATTACAAAGCATACAGATGGAAAATAAAACAATCCAGAATTCAGCCTTGTTTTTTACCTAGAAAATTTTTAAGACAACCAGGAGAAATCTAGAAAACCACTATGTCTAAGCTGTTTAGCGCTGCATTCACTTTAATGTAGCAGCAATCTGAACTGAGAACTCCATGAACTGATAGGTATATTTTAATTTTCTCTTGAGATTTAATTAGGCTGTTCAGATGGAGGGACATGTAGAAATTGCATGTAGGATTTGTTAATTGTAATGAGTTGAATTTTGCTTTTAATTCACAGACTGGGGACAGGTTTGGCTTTGTTAAATTGACTTCCTGGGAATGAGTCATGTTTTCAGACAGTTACACTGACAGAAGATATTACTGGGACAACAGAGGCAGGATTGCTGTCTCCCAATAGCTGGCCAAGAAAATATGAGGTCTCTATACCTAATATACTACATTATGTATCAGACTGGCTTCCAAGAGTGTGATCTCCCATTTTCTCAGGACGGGGCAGGGGGGCAGAAGTATTAAGATGTTTATAAAAAACCCAAGGGAGAATCTTTTAGCTGTGTTTCCTTTCGAAAATTTACTTTTAAAAGATTTTAAATTGCTTGTATGGATAGTTCATTACCAGTACCATTACTATTACCAGCATTATTTTTCTTATTTCCTTTTTAGTATAACAGGCAGAATTGTTATGGCAAAGAGGATTGAATTTCCCAAATTATTAAAGAAAAGTTGCATCTAATTAAGAAGTTAGATTTAATTAAATAACAGAGCTCTACTTTCCCCCAAATTGTCTTCTTATTCAGGGCTTAGATGTGATGCAGAATTTTTCTTTTACTTTTTTTTTTCTCCTAGTATAAATTGATAATTATCCAAAAACATTTATCTTCTGTTTATGCAAAAAACCCATTCCGGCTCATAACAAGCATGCTGGATTCCTGTCTGTTGCCTTATGGAACAGCCCAAACAATGCTCCTAAATCATTATTTGCCTTGGAGAAAACAAGGAAACCTTCACCTTTGTTCTTGGCAAGGAAACACACATGACACTTGTAATATGCAATACCCAGCACTACAGAATAACCTACAATAACACCACTCATTCACTGCTGTTTCTGCCTTTGCCTCCTTTCCAGAAGCGTTTTCATATACACAAGCAGTTGAAGTTAATAACAGCTATGGGGGCTCAGAAAGGCCTGCAACACGTCGGCAGCCTGGAAAACTTTTTTTAAGAAAATTTAAGACTAATTGATTGCACTTGAATATAAGGACTTTAAATTTTCTTTTACAATTATTAGAAAGTTGATATAGCTAAACTTATTTGCTTTTAAATTCATCATGTGAATGTGTTAGGATGGATATTAGCAAGATTCATCCATTTCTGAGGTACCATGTATATTTTTAAAATCATTAAGCTCTTGATCTGACCTCATTGAAGAATTCATCCCACAGTGAATCATGATAAAGTATTTACATTTGCTGGAGTGTTTTCTTCTCCTTATTTTCATCCCTTCTTCATATTGCCCAATTTCTCAAGCCAAGTTATGCTGACAATGTGTATTCACAATTTAGTTTTTCATCTGCAAAGGTTGCTATTAACCTAAACAATGCTCCTTGATTATGTATGCTGTTATTTTTCTCTTTGCCATTCACTGTACCCTGAGCCTGTTCTTAGCCCTCACATGGATCAACTTCACTCAATATATAATCATAGAATCATAGAATTGTCTAGGTTGGAAGGGACTTTTAAGATCATCAAATCCAACCATCAACCTAACACTACCAAAACCACCACTAAACCACGTCCCTAAGCACCATGCCTACATGTCTTTTAAATACCTCCAGGGATGGCAGTTCCACGACTTCCCAGGGCAACTTGTTCCAATGTTTAACAATGCTTTCTGGGAAGAACTTTTTCCTAATATCTAATCTAACCCTCCCCTAGTGTAACTTGTGGCTGTTTCCTCTTGTCCTGTTGCTCATTACTAGTGAGAAGAGGTCAACCCCCACTTCTCTACAACCTCCTTTCAGGTAGTTGTAGAGAGTGATAAAGTCTCCCCTCAGCCTCCTTTCTTTTCAGATCACTTGTGGATCTGAAAATGCAGGCCTACATGTCCCTCTGGTATTGGAGGAAAACTTCTGGTTTTATTTGGTTTTCCTGTGTTTTATTGAAATGAGAAGCAAAAGACAGAAATCTCAGGTAGATCCTAAGTCAAAGTAAGTTTTCATAGTTCCACCAAATTCATGCTGCTTGTTCTGCCTTACATTGCTGTTTATAGTAATACAAAATTCCCCTCTCAAATCAGTTTCATTTTTTCACAGAGAAAACATCACATCCCTATTATGGATGCACCGAAGTAGCGCAAGTTATTTTCCACTTAATGATGCATTTACAGTACTGACACAGAATTTCCACTCAATACAATGCTGTACTTTGCTATTATTGTTCATCAATTGCCTGAAAGTCATTGCCCTCAAGGAATAACATAACTAAAACCAGATCTGATTTTATTATGGTGTCTCCAAATGGCAGCCAGGAAAATAACCGGTGGCTCCACTTTGAATAAAATTGTGATTTCATTATCTCATTTTACTAGCTAGACTAAGCACATACTTCCAGGTTTAATTCTATCTAAGATGCACCCATCGGTTAAAAAAAATTACTTCCTTTATATATAAAGGTATCTTAATTCATTCCACTGAGGACTATTGCCAACACAGTATGTGAACCCATAAGGTGTTTTTTTTCTTTCCTGTATGGTACTTTATACATAAAAGAACTAGAAAATGTCTTGAAGTTCATGACTTAAAACAAAATTATTAAACTTTTTTCCTTTTGACATGCAAGTGTCAAAATATGCACAAATATCAGCATTCATTCTTCCTTCTCTCTCCCTCTCAATTGCCTTTTTGTACGGCCACAGATGCTATTTGTTATGTATTTAGTAATCACACATATGTGAGTGCAAAAGTAGAAATAAAGAATGATGATCTCTTAAAAAATGAAGATCAAAAGAAAATACTTTAACCTTAGATATACATTTATGATATTTTTCTGAAAATTATTATAAAATTTAGTAATTGGCATGAAGGTGTTCTTACAATGGGGAGTTTAAGAGCTGTATGTTGAAAGTCGAGGGCCTTGTGCCTGAGCCCAGGAAAATGCTGAGCTCATGTTTCTAAAACAAAGCTGAGGAATGAAAAAATATTGGATGTGAGAAACCTTCCTGTATTAGGACAGAATGGATAAAAGCACTTAAATACTATTTTTACTCTCTTTATCTCTCTCTACCCCCCGCCTTCTTTTTCTTTGTGTGTTTGATTTTTTGTGGTTTTTTTTTTTTTTTAATGTTCAACCATTCAGGTATGGAAACAAAAGATTGGAAAGAAATAAAAATCATTAATGTCTTGTCTTCAGCCACCACCAGAAATCAGGGTTTTTTTTCCATATAGAGTTACACTGACATTTTGACATTTCAACCCAAATTTCAGTTTGGATTACACTAGCTTGGTTCTAGCAGTAGATTCTTCCTCTGTATGACAGGCTGAATGAGAAAAAATGGAATGGATCATAGATATTTCTTTTGGATGCTAAGTCTTTAGTAATTTCAATATCTTTTTCATACAACAGAAACCTCGTATATACTTATATATACCTCTATACCTAATATACCTCCTCATCCAGCTGTGATGACTCATCCTCTAGCACAGGAAACAAAACCCCTGGATCCTCAAGTAATATGCAGGAGTTAATGAATTCTTTAATCTATACAATTCCAGAATTAAAAATCTAAGTGTAGTGAAATATACTAGCTGATTTTAAACAAGGATGTTATCAGAAACATGGTAGGAAGAGAATAGAATAATAGAATAATAAGAGAATAAAAAGAATAATAAGAGTGGATATCAACAGAATTCTTTCCCCAGGACAGTGCATAACTTTCAGTAAAAGACTGATACATTTCAGCAGTGTCACATATCGCTAAAGCACAGAGTTAAACAAGACAATTGTTTAGTGAATCAGCAAGTAATACAAACATTTTATGGACTGTATGCATAAACAGGAAGAGAACAAGCGGACAACTTCACTGTCAGGTACCTAAATGACGTGTCATATGACTATGACAAGCTAAGCAAAAGACAGCAATAGCAGCAATAGTGGCAAGCACAGTAGTAATAGGAAATCTCAGTGTTTCCATAGAGATGGGGTAATCTCATGATGAGACATAATGCAGAGATTAAATACCCATAAATTATAAGAGATTTCTTTATGGAGCAACTAATCAGAGGTGAGAAGGTCTGCTGACCTCAAGGTACTTAAACTTAGGAGCAAAAAAAGAAATCCTGGAAATCCAACACTGTAATTCTTAACTACAAAAAGAATATCTACAATGAATGAGAAAGATAATTGAATAATAATTTAAAAAAGGGTGCTAAAAGATTAAAAAACCTGCCACCAGTCTGGACATTTTTCAAAATTACTACTTTACCCAGCATACATAAATATGACAAACTAAAATGTATTTCAAAATTACATGTAGACTAGCTCCCCAAAAAGCTTCTTGACTAAAAGACAAGTTAAAGGAAATTGTTATAATTAAAAATACTTCTTTTTTAAAAAATTGAAATAATATAAAAATTAAAAAAAATAAAAGTAGCATAAATTCTGGCAGGTTAAATATAAAATTATAAAAAAAGCAGTCCAAGATATATTTTGAAAACCAGCTTGCTAAATACATAAAAAGTACCAATAAAACTTTTTTTTATTTTTTTTTTTCAAATACAACAGAAACAGGAAGACTGACAGAAAGTCTGTAAGGTCAGTAGATGAGAAAGTTTTAATAGAAATGTTCAAGAAATATAAGACGAGAATAGGAGAAATAAAAGCATTGTTTGCATTGGTGTTCACTACAAAGGAGCTTCCTAGAAATTTTCTTTAAATGAGGTAAACTGAAAAAATTATTGCAGACTAACATATTACTAAAAGATACTTCAGAACATGGTAAGATGAATAGTATGAAATTATCAAGTATTCATCCACTTCCCAGAAAGAACTAAAAAATGAAATTGTCAAATTACTAATCCCATAAAGTATCACTTAATCAAACTCATTGTCAGTAGAATGAAATCTGGCTAATGCAATATTTACTTTTTTACAGGACTCAGTGGAATATGGAAAAATACAGATCAGTAAGGTAGCCTTCTATATTAGGGAAATTAGTACAGAATATAATAAGAATTAAAGAAGCCGAAACATGGATAAATATGACACAAAGAAAAATACTTTATAAAAAGGAAGAGTCAAGATGGGTTTCATAGAAAGAACCTTTTTCCCCCCAAATTTCATAACTTTCTTTGAAGGACACAATGATGTAAACAAACACAATCCCATTATTGTGGAACGATACATAAGTGTCTACTTTAGTGTAAGACGAAAAGCCCCTCAGACTGTAGGATTTGCTCTTCACTGACTATAATGGAGGATCTCACACTTGTCTCATGTAGGTCTGTGAATTTCTGTGTCTTGATCAATGAATTATCCCCTTCAATTTAATTTAATGTTAATCATACCATAAACTGCTGGGAAATAAAACTTCTTGGGTAACTACCATTAATATATTTGAAAAGATGATATAAAAAAATCAGGAATAGCATTTTTCAGTTGAAAAATACAGGGAATAAATCCCACCATACCCTTCTATGAGATTTGAGATATTCAATATATTTATAAATAATTTGGGAAGAGTATAATTAGTGAAGCTCTTAATAACAGTGACACAAAAATATCCAGGTGTCTAAAACTAAAGGCTGACCATAAAGTTTTGGTACTAGGATTTAATTGTAATTGACCTCACAGTATTGTGAGAGTAGGAAATAAAGTCATTGTTGAAATGTAATTAGTGCATATAGAGAAAAACAAAGTAAGACACAAAACAATCCTAAATACGCCACTTTGTGATGCACTCTAAATAAAACTGTTCCAGTTCAGAAGGTTTCTCTTTGAGAAGTTTTTCATTGTTTAATGACAAGCTGTTCAATGTTCAGCAGAAATTTTAAGATCAGGAATTAACAATAAAATAGAGCATAAAGCAGAAAGCATGGTACTTTATAAATCTCTAGACTATCTGCATCTTAAATGCTATGTACAGTTCTGCTTTCTCCATCTGAAGTCTTTGGTAGAAACAGAGAAAGCATGGAAAAAAAATATAAAAAACTTATCATTGTTGTGGATTAATGTATGTGTTGGAGAAATTGATTAACATTATTTTGAAAAAGGGATGAATGGTGAATCAAATGGTAACAGTACAAAAATCACAGTTAACAAGGAGAAGGTGAATATACAGTGAGTATTCATAATTTCCCACAGTGATTAAGAGGTCATCAAATGAAACTTTTTGGTGCAGAATCATACAAAAGTAGGTATGTACTTAAGCTGTGGAACTCTTTGCCTTGGGATACTGGTGAATACTAAAAGTACAAATGGACTCAGAAAGGAATTATGCATATTAGTAGCACAGAATTCCACCAAAGGCTAAACACAGAGGTAAATGTAACTCTCTGTCTCTGACTCATGGACTAGAAGCTAGGAGGCTGTTGCTGCATGTTTATCTCTTACGCTCTTTTGCTAGATGTTCGATAGGTTTAGAGAATCTATGGACATTGTGATTTTTATTCACTTTTGTTTATGCCTTTTTACTTTCTCTTAACCATATTCTTATCTAAAACTACTTTCCTTATGGGGAAAAGGAAGATTTCTAGAGAAAGAAGAACTAACCAAAGCTTTAAGAAATTTCCCGGGGGAGACAGACAGAAAAAGAGGGAAGAGAGATCTAAGGATTGTGTCTTTGTGAAAGGAAATACCACATGCAGTTAAAGAACATACACATTTGATTCCAAGGTACACTTGACAGTAATGGGGAAACAGAGGGAAACGCCATATATGAATGTAACAGCTTTTGTGTAGATTAATATATTCTTTTAAGAATTCAGTCCAGAACAATAACAGTAGCTGCAAATCCCATATATTCCCCAAAAGCTTTAAAGCTTTTGATTTATGAAGAGGAACTTGACCCTGTAATTACCTGTTGCAAAGGCTCCATCATTGCTGTCTGCAGTGATTGCTCCGCTCTGTGTTTCCATGAGGTACTGAACTGGATAAAGCCCTGATCTGATCCTTTGTTGTACTTTTAACAAAGGCCCAGGACCACAAATGAGTCTAAATTTCACCCAGTCCATGCTGTGCAAACAGAAGCCAGTCTCAGATAGTGTTTGATGATAAAACAGAAAAAGGAACAAGATCTTTGTTAGACACAGCCTGACACATACTTACAAAAGGCTTGTGTCTCTCATCTACCATTACACAATAGTGTCAAATGTCACGTGGCCAGTGTCAGACAGAGTCTTCTGCTACAACTTTTTGGGTGAGATCTGGTATTAGGCATTATCAGTGTAGACAGGTTGAGCTCAAGTGGTCCTTACAGCCTTGTAAAGCCCTTAAAACAATCAAGACAAGCCCATTATCCACTGATGTGGATGCTTTGGGGTCTGATCTCGTATGATACAATTAAATGCACCAAATGTGTACAGTTCCTCCTATCATTAATCTGTTTTGCATAGCATATACTGAGACACCTGTATTGGCTATGCCCAAATTAAATGTAGGTCTAGAACCACAAGTGAACATGATGTAGGGACACAGTCAGCTGTACATCAGTGTATGTCCAGAAACAGCTTGGTCCTGTTTAGAAACCGTCTCCATTCTGGCCTTGCATGTGAGCATAAAACTGTGTTGCCTCATAAAAACTTGCTGGCTTGCTTCTCTGGATCTCTGACAGGTTAAAGGATCTTTTCTGTGCCCGCTATTGCAAAATATACATGTTCTAAACAATTCCATTCCAGGTCCTATTAAGGCACTATTTGGATTACTTGATTCTTTATTAATTCAGCTGACGTGAATAAGTTGAATAAGTTAATTGTCCACACATGATTCACAAGGTCAAGTATTTCTAGCACATCTCTTAGTGATCCATTCAAAGTGTTGATCAGAGCAGCAGTGTGGTTATTTTCACTGTGAACAGACCTACACCATTTGAGCTAGTCATTCAGCAATATTCAATGCGAACCTCTCAGAATGAAAGAAACAGAGCCACACTAAACTAATTTTGTTTACCTGGCTGAGGTCTGTAGGAGAGGTAGTCTGACGGCAGTCAATGGGATCTAAGGTATCTAGCTAGGTAGGTCTTCTGTAAGAAACTTGCTGAATGTAATACTTTGAATAAAGATCATGACTACTTCTTGTTTTGAAAATAGCTATCTCTGCCCAATAAATAGAAATAAAAAATCTTTCCATAAAACAATTTTAAAAGAAGTAAAAGTTTTAGTTTTATGCTCTGTTTAACAAGCAGCCACAGTGGCACACTTATAAATGAGATAGTCAGGTTTGCCCCTGTATTCTGTGTGAGACATAAATTAAAACTTGACTGACTAATGATTCTTTTAGCAGGCTTTTCTACTTATAATCTAATAGAAAAGTGTGGAAAATTGAAGTCTTTTACTATTATTTTGTTATGTGTGCATAATATTACTTTAACGTATTTCTTAAACATACAACACTTCAGTCAACTAGGATAGTCATACAGGATCTTGGAGGTAAAGATTATTATTTTAAAAGTATTTACAAAACTAAGATTCAGCCAGTGTGTATCATAAACCACATCAGGAAATCGTACATTTGACCAAAAGCAGTATCTTAAAAATTTCTGGCCAACACTTAACATAAAGGACCACAATTCTCATAAGGCTTTGTGGTATAACTTGGATAAAATTTGTTATTCCCAAAAGCAAATATTCCTTTGTGAGGTAATGGAAACTTGAACTAACTTTAGAACTATGTCCTATATGCAATGAAAATGAAAAAAAAATGTAAAATGATATTCTAAGGTGTCAAGCCAGACGAAATGGGAACACTCACAATAATTGATCTTGAAACCATAGACGAAATGAAGAAAATGCCAGTTTTATGGCTGGCTTCTTAACCCAGCAGCAATGCCATAGAGCCGGATTATCAGCCCAGCATTTCAGAGAGTATCTACTAGTCTGTTCCTAGTAGACTAGTGTAGTCTGTCAGCCTACTTTTCCACAGAATAGTTCCAAATTTTTAACAAACTTTTTGGCCAAAATATTGCCTTGGCCTGGAAAAAGGAACAAATCCTAATGACACAGGTATCAAAACAGGAAGAGTATTTCAAACTTTTAGGAAAAGAATAGCTTTTTGCTATGGTGATATAGTTAAATGGGGGCAAAGTACGCTAATTGGAGTAATTGGAACTGATTTCATATTAACAGTATTAATTCAAATTCATAACATTAATATAAAGAATAAAACAATTTAAACCATTCACTGTCATGTCCAGGAATGGATATAAAAATGAGTGAATTTCCAGCTTTAAGATGGCAACATTGTAGACTTTTCAAGAGGACTAGAAGTACAGACTGGGATCAATGTAACTTCAAAACTCAGTGGAAGACAGCCATTGAATCAATAGTACATTGTACCCATAGTGGTAGATAAAGTACATTGACAGCTGGCAAAAGCCATTTTAGATAGTTATAGAGACACTGTTACTTTATCAGTCCAATTTATTTGACGTGATTGGGCCAAATTCTATTCTTATTTACACAAGCGCAATTTTGACTACTTGTGCTGAGGTGCAGCCAGTTGCACTAGCATAGTTGAGGGCATAATTTTGTTTAATAGCTGTAAAGGTGTAATAAAAGTGTTTAGACTTGTAAAATGATTTTTATTTTTTTTTTAATGTAGAAGTAGAAGTCTCTATTCAACAAAACTATACTGCAGAGTTAAAAAATAAAGAAAAACTGTATAGATTTCTAGTTCAGGGATACTGAACATCTCAGGGCAGCAGAAATCTGCTTTACTGTAATAAGCAGACTCTGCACCTATTTCTGTAGCAAAGTATTGGGCAGTGAAATAGTTATCATTAGCTGCAGGTAAATGAGTTTAAGAATAATTTTCAATTTTTAAAATAGTAGGTGAAAAAATTTCAAAAGTTTCACTAGAGGCATTTCCATCTTTTCCCTTCTACAATTTTTTTTTACTTTTGCTACCCATTTCTCTTAATTTTTCTTTTAATGCTTTTTCCATTGGATAATAGAGTAGATTATCTAGGCTTTCAATCTTTGAGAATGGAATTATTTATCTAGTACCAGAAGTAATTATGGGGATTTTAGGTGCTTTTTATAAAGAAATAATAACATCAATAGACAAAAATCCATTACCTCCAGAATCATGCAAGATACTATGCCTTCTTCTTAAAAATAAACATAAAAATCTTCTTTTAAAAATAATTCCTCAAAAAATTAAACCTGAAATATGCCCTTTTCACTAAGCCAATATACTCAGTAGTGAATTAGGGAAAATTTTGTTTATTCTCTCCCATGAAACAACTAATTTTCTTTTAGATCTTTGTGGGATTTCTCTTCACTGCACACTGCCATAACAAGCTGAGGTGAGAATGTGACATAGACTAGAATATAAGCAGAAACTGTCTCTTGAAACATTTAGAACATGTAGAGTACAGTTAGAGTTGGAAAGCATAGTGGAAGAAAGAATTCCTGCCTCGGAAGAAATATATTCTGAATGACCTAACTTGTCTTATCCTTTCTAAGATTCTGCAAAATGGCAAAATAAAATTGTCTCTTGTGAGTAAAGTTTTCTAATGCACACACTAATGGTGTACAGACCTAGAGTCAGACTACATTTCTGAAACATTTTAACCAACAAGGTAAGTACTTCAGTAACAAAACCCAGAGGAATGTGGTGTTACCCATGTTAAAATCTTTTCTTTGAACAGCCCTACCTTTGAGATGGTGCCAGGGCAATTTGACAGAGAGGTCACCTTAGCAAAGTAAAGTGTATTTTGCCAGGCACATAAAAACTGTTTTTATATAGTCCAATTATAAACTTTTGAAAAACAGCAGTTCTCATGTGCTCACTTCTCAGGAACCCCCTACTACCTACAGCAAGTGCCAGGGCTTCCCTTCCTTGGAACAGGGGCCATTCACACAAAAAAAGAGCAAGGAAGAAGGTGACGGCGGCCACAGCCTTGGCACACATCACTCTGCGTCAGGAGCATGTGCTCCCAAATTCACAAAGATTCCATCTTCTAGACTCATAAGTGTATATGCATTAAGCATGTGAAATAGTCTGAGGGGAGAGAGTACTGTCATTCCACATGATCTCCTTCAGCTGACTTGGAGTACATATTTTACCCCAGCACTGCTAACGTGAGAGCTAGACTCCTCCATTGCTTCCAGTGAATGAGCTTTAATATTTGCAGAGAAAGAGCAACCATGTCTTATGCTAGTAACACATGCAGATTAATACATTTTTGTAATACAAAAATTGCATGATGCTGTGCTTTCTCGTTCCTCCTTCCCAAGTGATAATTTTACAGCAATTAGAATAAGTATAATTTTGTCATTTTGAGTTTTTTTCCTAGTTTCCTATATTCTAAAGCCATGCTGTCCAAAAGACATTCAGAAAATAAAATCTCAGATACAAAATCCCTATTTAAATATACCGAAGTTGATTTATTACATATGCTAAGCATAGGAAAACAGAATACTAAGCTGTTCCCTCGGGACTGCTGTTCAAGACCTCAATCCCTTACACTAATGGGCTCACATAGGGCTTCCATATGACACATGTTCTAATTTTTAAGTCATAGGTATAAACAATTTTACCTGTTATCAAATCTGACATATAAAAAAAAACTCATTAATCTCATTTTTATGTACTGTAATGAGATTTGTGGGTGCATATAAAACAGTATGACATATATGACCTATTATAACCTTTTAAGATTACCATGCCTTTGGCAATAATTAGTAAATGCACCTTGAATTTTAAATAAATAGACATTTGGATAGTAACCAAAGAAGAAAAGGAAAGAAAAAGGTAGATATGCCATTCCCTAAAGCCAATAAAAAAGTTCAGTGTGATTATAAGCTGCTTTAACATCTGATATGAATGTCAACAGGAATAACAAAATACCTGTACTGGAGTGTGTACCTCCTTATCTCTCTATACATAAAAATACCTGCCAAAGGCATAGACATAATTATTCGAATGAGCCTTGCTCTAAAAGGATTTTTTTAACTCTCCAATTCTCTATGCTGCATTACATACTTAAAATATAACACAAATTATTCACAGCCTGTACTAGTGTGAAAGTTTAGGAAAAAAAATCTGCAATTTAAAATAGTTATGCATGAATACAACGGTCATGAGTTCAGGGCCTAATTAAAGAGAATCAAAAAGGTGGAGTTTTTTCTTTGTTTTAATTATGTTGTCATTCTTTTCATATTAAAGAACTAGAAACAGAACAACAGAGAAAAAAAAAATCAAAACACAAAACAACAGTTAAGCCAGTTCTGAAAAGTGATTGAAGGACCAAGAGGAATTAAGTTAGGATCTTACATGCTCAAATGTAAAATTGAGATCCAGAACAATCTGTCTTGGCCATTGCCTGACTGTAAAGAAGCCTAAGCCACCTAGGAAGCTCCCTTCTTTACCTCATCATTCTCTTGGCACCTGCAAAGCTGCACTGTGTTCAGACCTGCTCAAACCCCAACCCTTTGGCTTCAAAAACTAGGCAGAATCATATTTGCATCTTTAAACTGTAGTCAGCTGTGAAAAGTAGGAGCCACCTGATGAAGTGAGCTGGAGGTCAGCCCCCAGTGTTTCCTTTACTTTACAGATGAAGACAACTGGCATTTCGATGACTCAGTCCATGACATCTTCAAATAGCACTTTTAAAGTAGATGAGATACCCTAAAAATACCTTTTCCTCTCTACTGCTTTTAAAGGCACTCTGCCATTATTAGTATAGATGTAGCTGTCTAAACCTGTTGTAGGTGATAAAAATAGCTTAAACTGTAAATGCTAACAGGCAGCAGGTAATTGGGTGTATGTCTGTGCGCATGGGTGAAACGCTGAAATTGAGCTTTTGCATTTTTAAGCAGAAACATGCTACTTGTTAGCTTCAACCAGTATGGACTGGTCATAAATTCTGATAAAACTTGGAATGGACAAAAGTGACGCTTCCTGTACCCTACAATTAATAGAGGCATGAGAGAGAACCACCAGTTAGGAAGCTAAGCATGTACACATACACTATTTAGGTGGGAAAGACCAGGCTTTGAGTTTCTGGAAAGAAAGCTAGTGTTCAAAAGAAATGCTCCAGAGAAGTGGTCTCAGAAAGAAAAAGAGGGTCTGAAACAAAGGTGGCGAACGTCCTGGCTGGAAGAAAAGTACTGGAAGTGGGTGATGATCCTGGATATCAAAAAGCTGAGTGGAGCTGAATGCTGGGGGATGCCCAGGGACTTTGGCTAAAACTGGTAGCTGCAAGCAGCTGTGCAGCACAAACTGACATGACTTTATGCCTAACCTTCCTAGGCAGCAAGGACCTCCCTCTGGGGAAGGGAAATTTAGACCTAGAGAGCACAGCACTTTGTAGACCAAGTGAGTGAGTGTGTGAGATAATCAAAAAAGGTAAAAGCTCTTGTATTGAAGGTTCTTAAATAAATCCCAGTATTGAGCTTCACTGCAGGTTGTATATGACTCTGCCTTACCCATGGTAAAATCTTATGTGCTTGAAGTTAGGCAAGGTAAATTCCATCTAAATTGACGTGACTGGGCCTATCACGAAAAGCAATTGTAACCAGTATCTTTCTTTTTGTTGTACAGTCATGAGAGGAGGACATTGCCCGTAATAAAACAGGCATGGACCTCTCCAGAACACTGAACAACCACGTCTAAGTACTCATCTCAGCCTGACAGCATTCCTTCCTGTCAGCAAACATCAGCTGCTGTGCAGTTGAGTGTGGGAACATCTACACTTCTTTCTCAAGCTCATGAAAGCAGTTATCACATAACAAAGAATGCAGCTTTGCTGGTGGCAGAAATCAAGCAAAGAAACAAAACTCTGTGAGCAAGTGTTTGGGGGCAGGACTCCTATTCCCAGCGTTAAGCTGGGGTTTTATGCAGAAACTACATAAAACGTGTAAATAGTATTGTAGAAAGAGACAGATCTCACAGATAGGATGTTGCCTATAAGACTAACTGTAGGTTGTCTTTTTTGTCAGATCCAAAGAACTGAGGTCCAGAAGATGAACGAGGTACCTCAAATGACTGAAGTGGAATTCAAGTATTCTCATTCAAATATTCCCATTCTGTGTCATCTACTGCTTCACTCCAAACCAGCCAAAATCTTTCACTCTTTACATTTTTAATGTTAGCATTTCCTTCACATCTGAAGTCCTGTTTATGAGGCTGCCAGTTTGGACAGTTCTAAATAGATCCATGCCTAAAGCGCGTCAATGCCCAATGACTACCTGGAAATTAGTTGGTCCTTATCCATTACTTTTAATGAGCTTCACCTTGTGGATAATCTCAGAATATTTTGCATACATTACAGTCTATATCAAACACAATGACAGTGACCTCTGATACATACTTAGGACATTTTTGAGTAGAAGATTTTGCAAGGGCCACAAGCATCCTGGGTGGGGGGGCTCCTGGAGCTTTGGCTATCAGGGCTCTGGGCCAGCTGAGGGTGGCCTCTTCCCAGTGGTGACCCTGGGGAGAGGCTCCCAGGTGCCATGGGGCTGAACCCTGGCCCAGGGAGGTGCTTTCAGTTGAGGCTCTCACCTTGGTCCTGCCAGATCTCCAGCTCCTGCCATCCTGCAGCCATATGCTTGCTCATGGGCCCCACAGAGCTGCAGCCACCTGTAGGCCAACGTCCCAGCCTGGGAACCCAGGGAGGTGCCTGATGTCCCAGGCCAGGGGTGCATTTTCTACAAAGACTTCACCATGAATCCAAATTAAACACAGAATTAAAAACAAAATATGCAGATTAAAGGTTGAGTTTGCCTCATCAGTGGCTGCCGGTAATCTTAATATTGCAGATAAAACACTGAGCTTGTTTTGTCTTAACCTTTTAACTTTTCATAGTTGTGATATCTAATTTATTTCCCTTTTAACTCCAGAGGAGTTATTTTTCATCTGCTCATTTACTTTCTTACTATTTCGTACTCACTTTTTTGTGATAATACATCTTCATTTAATATCCCATAACTTTCATTGGGAAAAGTTTCCTGGATTCAGTAAAGACCATATTGTCAAAAGCAGAGAAAGAACAAGACTTTCCTTAACAGGGTGACTTTCCCAGTAGCCAGGGAATTTACCCTGAATGATGGGTACTCTTGTTGGAATCCCTAAATTACCTCTGTAAATGCGTGGAAGAATGCTGTGTTCACTAAGCTGAGTCAAGAGGGTGTTCATACAAGAGGTAAAGCGTCTTTAATAGCAAGTGGAGACAAATTTAGGGCACCTCAGGTAGTCCTTTCCACAAATTTCTTTCTCTTGAATATAGAGGAATCCTAGGAAAAATAACCTACTTTCAGTCTGCCTTGTTTCCTTTGGGACTATTTCACTTTGTACAAATTATTAGCTGTTCCCAGGATAACACGGAGGGGTTGCCTTGAATAATTAAATCTTTTCCTCAGCAAATTGTTTATACAGAGTGGAACAGCTCCAAAAAAAGTCTTTGCAGTATAGTGAATACAATAAAATCCACATCAGAATTAGGAAAATTGATGGGCATAGAAGAATCTTGGGATCTTGTCAGAGATTATGGATCAGACACAACTGGAACTTGAACATGGCTAGTGAAAAACAATGATAAATCTTTTTGTCTACATTGATGGGTTGACAATTGACAATCATTACTGAGAAATGAGATCTCTGGGTCATAACAGATAGCTATATGAAAATGTCAGGTCTGTTCAGCAGCAGTCAAGAAAACAAATGTAATTCTAGGAATTATTATGAAAGAAACGGAAAACAAAATAGAAAACTCCATTATGCCCTTTTGGTAAAAATCTATGATATATGTACATCTGAATATTGTGCACAATTCCTACTGGTGAAAACATAATGGTGCACAGGGGGTTTTCCTTAGGTAAGGGGACACCAGGGCAGCAGAGAACCCTGCCAGGAGCCAGGAGCTCTCACGGGAGGTACTGAGGAGGGCTGGCCATTGCCAAAGCAACTGTGACCACCCCCATGACTATAAAAAGCATCCTGCGGAGGACCGCAGCAAAGAGAGTGTGGGGTGTCAGCCAGGGCCTGGCGTGGCAGTTTGCACAACAGTTAACGCTGGAAGGGCATATGAGAAGGGCTCCTCTTCAAAGGAGGAACATTCTACTGGTTGAGTACCAGACACCATTCTGTGACCATCTGCACATGTCAAGGACACTCATCCTACCTGACCCTCAGGGCAGAATGCTGGGTATTCATCTAAGAGCAAAGGCTGCAGCTCTGGCTGAGAGGTCTGCACCATCCACCCCAGTGGTGGCTGATGCCTCCACCCAGACAGAGCTCATGAAGGGAAAGGCTGCAGTGCAGAACTCAGATTGCGGGAGGTGCCTAGATCTTTCTCCAGGGGCAGGGCTAAGCAGCACACCTGAATGCAAAAGGTGAAGGACCTCCTGCAGCAGGTGGCTGAGCTGCAGGAGGTGGTGAGGAGGCTGCGTTAACATCAAGGAGGCTGAGAAGGAGATAGATAACTGGTTGCAAGGGCAGTCTGCAGTGGGTCAACAGCCCATGGCCACACAGTCGAAAAACTCCCACACCAGCACACACAGAAATAAGGGGGGCCAGTAACACAGAATAATGGAAACTTGTGACAGCAGGGACCAGCATGAGGAAGAGACTTCCCCAGAAAACCTGAGGTGTCCTTGCAGAACCGCTTCACTGCTCTGCAGAGCAAACAGGAAAGACCCATTGCATCAGGAGAGGTGCTGGAGCTGAGTAAGGCAACCTGATCTGCTCCCTATCTAACAACCAGCACAAACAAGAAAAGGTGACGGGTGACAGCAGTAGGCGACTCTCTTCTGAGAGGTAAAGAGACACCCTTTTGCCAGCCTGATGCCCTCTCTAGGGAGGTTTGCTGTTTACCGGGGACTTGTATCAGGAATGTCACCAAAAGGCTACCAAGTTTTGTACAGTTCCCTGACTATTATCCACTGCTGTTGTTCAATGTGGGAACCAGTGGTACAATCAGGAGAAGCCTGAGAAATATGAAGAAGGATTATAGAACCCTGGGAGCAGCTGTCGGACTCTGGGGCACAGGTAGTTTTTCATCAGTCCTCCCAGTCAAAGGGAAGGGGGTTAATAGGACCAATCGAATCTGGGAAATCAACAAATGGCTACAAGACAGGTGCCACTGCCAGGGGTTTGGCTACTTGGACCATGGGACTCTCTTTGAGAAACCTGGTCTACTGTGGCCTGATGGGATCCAGTTGTCAGAGGAGGAGTATTTTCGGTCAGAAGCTTGCCAGGCTTGTGAAGAGGGCTTTAATCTAGAGTTGTCAGAGGAGGAGAACCTCAACCCCTCCCACTCCTACAAGTGTTTTAAACTGAAAGAGGATAGATTTAGATTAGACATTAGGAAGAAATTCTTTGCTGTCAGGGTGGTAAGGCACTGGCACAGGTTGCCCAGAGAAGTTGTGCATGCCCCATCCCTGGAAGTATTCAAGGCCAGGTTGGATAGGACTTTGAGCAACCTGGTCTAGTGGGAGGTGTCCCTGCCCATGGAAGGGGGGTTGGAACTAGATGATCTTCAAGGTCCCTTCCAACTCTAATTATTCTATGTTTCTATCATTCTAGTAGAACTGGAAAAGTTCTGGAGATATGTGATAAAAATGTTTAAAAGTATCAAGCAGTAGAAGGAACTATTGAATAGGTTACAGCTTTCCAGCCCAGATAAGAGGCAAGTCAGGGGATTACATAAAGATATAAAAAGTCATGTGTGTCATAATGAAAATGCATAGAAGATGAATATTATTACAACTAAAGAATATGCAAAAAGAGAAGGTATTATATAAACAATTTCTTCATTCAGTGTATATCCTTGGCACAGAATATATTGATGTTGAAAACTGAAATGGGTTCAAGGATGGAGTGTGTGAATTCAAAGAATTCAAGAAAAACAACTGAGGCGTATTAAAAACAGATTTTCATCTTGTTCAGAACGGGCTTAGACATCTCCTGTTACTGAGCATTGCACATCACTGGAAACTGCAGGAGGCAGTGGTATAAACTAGTTGTGTTTTCATGTTCTTTTCAATATCTCACATAAATGCCTGCCAATAGCCATGTTGTGGTTTTCATGTTTATTTCAGTTTTTGGTGTTAGAAACTGAGGTCCAGAGAGAGAAGGTGAATTCTCCAAGGTAACGCACTCAATCGACATCAGAGATAGGGAAAAGAAATAACTGTCTCCTGGCTGTCATCCTTGTGCTTCATCCCTGAGACAGAAAGCAAGTCTTGCCTGTTTAATGGATCTCTAAACTAGATGCATTCAGTTAAAAAAAAAAAAAATCACTAACAGAATCTGTATGTGATAAAATGGGTTTTAAAAAATAATACACTACAGAGGGGAGAAAGTCTGACAGCAGGCATTATGCCTCACACTGTGTCTTGGAGTGTGTGTGTATTCTGCACACACTGCCATGTATTTCTCTCTGATTAGGCTCAGCTGGATGCAGCATTCTTGATCGAGGCACAATAAAAGAAATGCTCTTTTCTCTCCCTGTGAGAATAAAAGTGTCCCTTTTTTTCCTTTCTTTCTTTACAGCAGGTTCCTAAGTGGTCTGAACAAATCCAAAGGTCTTGGTTCCCTACTGTCTTAAGATACTAAGAACACGTGTATTTATGTCAGCATACTCAGGTATGAAAAAATGTCATCATGATGTTTCAAGAAGATTCCCGTATTTCTCACTTTGCCTACAATGATTTTAAATAGCTCTAAGTGGGAGAAAACACCTTCTCATATAAAACAATGTGAGGATAACTAGCCATCCAAAATCAAAATCCCGGTTTCCATGATCTGAATGAAAACTTTTGCAATTTACTTTTATCTAATTTCACTCTAGGGAGCTCTGGAAAGGCTGTGTTCTTGATAACGTAAAAGAGAATGCAATTGCCTGGTAGTATGAAGAGTAGGAAACGCTCTTTACTATTACTATAATTTTTGAACACACAGATGACTTTCTCTTGAGATACCACCAAGAAGGAAGATATTCCAAGAAGGAAGAAAGGAACGAAGACACGGCACTGTCTCTACAGGAGCATCTACTGAAGTAAATGGAGCAGGCTGCATTGTTCTACTGACTTATATGCTCGTGTAAAAGTTCAGATCTTCCTGAACCAATCATCTTGTTGTTATATAATGATCATGTTTGTGTGAAAAATGTTCTCACTTAAAAGTAAGGTGAACCATTGCAATTTGACTTGTATAACTATGCTTGGTTTACAGTCTATGTGGCCACCTGCTTACAACACAAAGTGCTGACTGCTTGGCATTATGGCAATATTTTCATTAAAGTTGGTGGAGCTTACCTTTTCCTCCCATAACAACACAAGGCAATCTCTGAATGTCCTCGTTGTTACCTTATTTGCTTTGTTTGCTAAGGCATAAACTTTCCAAGCACCTATTCTACTCTCTAAATGTTTTAATTTGGTGACCCTTATGGATATTTTTAAATCTGATAGGCTCCTATTTTCATGGAGATAATTCAATTAACACATTCACATTTAGCTCTAACAGTCCCTCTGCTGGAAAGAAAATACTTTTCAACTGCAGCTCTAGTCTTAGTCACAAGTATGCAGGCAGTGATGCTAAGATTCAGACAATGCTATTGTGACTATTACCTATATTTTAAGGATAAGTTTTATTGTGTTTGGCAATATTTAAAGCTAATTCAGAAATAAAATTCTTATCCACCTCTCTTCTTCTGCTTCCACATTTTACCAGGCAATTTAGAAAGATATGCAGGAGACAACATTTCCCTTTCATAAGAAAAACTGACATTTGGAAAAAAAAACACCCCAAACCTTGACCCGGAAGAAGAGTTCAAAATTTATGAGAAAATTAAATATGCATGATATGATAAAATGACAGACTAATTACATGCATAATACTAATTTTACCTTGATTTTTCATACTTTTATAATGTAAATATATGAAAAAAGTTAGTAAAAATATTATTAAAATAATAAAGTCAGATTTCTCCATCGAGAAAAATTACTGCACTATGTTCCTGTTAGGTATTTCTACAGATGAAACTGCATTTGTTCAGTGAAAAACCCTTCTATCTAAAATATCTCAACAACCCTTGATTGTATCTTCTATTGAGTTAGCAATTGAAGTGCAGGAAGACAGATGCTTCATTCAGGCCCTGATCTTGTATACCGTGAAGGTATACAGGAGTTTCATCTCAGGTGTGGGGAAAAAAACAATACCAAACTGTACAGAGGCCCCAACCCAGATTAAACAGAGCCTAAACCAGAAACAATCAGAAGAAGAGCACAAAAGAAGAATGCAGGTCACTGGCAGAATAGATCAGATATCCGTCAATATCTGCTGAGGTTTTAAATGACCTTCAAGCCAGAAATAGGACTGGCCTGGAATAGGGACAGGTGGCAAAGCAGAACAAGCCAAGAAAATAAACATACCTTACTGTTTGTTTTTGTCCTTAGTGATCTGAGAGTAAAGATACTCATGTGCTTTACTATGTTCAATAATATCTCCTGCAAAGAAAGAAAAATCAGGTTGCCAATTTCTTCTATTACACTTTTACTTAAATTTTAGGCATGTTTCTCAATATGTATCTTAATAATTCTTTCTGTATTTTGGAATTCACAAGAAATACACAATGAATAAAGGCTGATTATGCAACCATGCAAAAGACTTTCCATTTGTCTGTGTTTTAAAAAGCTGATGAAGAAGTACACTCTGAGCGCACACCAGTCTTCAATTACCCCTCTGGACAGGGGTTACTGGAGTCAGTTCTAAATGTCCGCAAATCACACCCTCTTTCTGTTCTGAGGGTGGAAGAGGGATCACCACCGCTTTTGACAGTGAACCCCTAGAAATAGTTATTTTCCTAGAAGAGAGTATTCTTGTTAGAGGAAAGCCCTTGCTGAGGACCAATTTGTTACCCATCTCAAAGATAGTAAAACACAACAATATATGTGCTTTAATCACAGTAAGTTCCATAATCCTTTTGAAAAATATTGTGAAAAGGTTGGAATTACCTTTTCAGCCAGAACTGTCTATCCTGGATTTATATATTGCTGTGGTTAGTGAGATTATAACTCACTCTAAGGTCCAGCTCATCCTGCTGAAATGTACTCTTGCACTTTTTGAGTAACAACATTACACAAGTTTTAAAAATGGGAGCTGGTGAATAATGCATGAAACTGAAATTGCAAGAGGAATTTAGGTTGCAAGAGGAATTTAGGTTGCAAGAATGCTGAGCTAACCACAGCTTGACCAGCACTTTGGAGCAAACAGAGGTCTTCCTGGCTTCTGAAGGAGTAGTAGGAACTTCAGTAACAGTAGTTTGGCAGCTTGCAGGAGGTGCTGGGAGCCAGAAAGCTTGGCCCTGTTTGCAAACTGGGAAAAGAGGGTCTTCTGCTCTTTTGCACTCAAGTTGTTTCTGGAGACAGGAAAATCCAACCAAAACAGGTTCATTTTCATGAAAAGTTACCTTTCCAAAGAATATCGGCTTTGTTGTGGAGTTTCCAGGCAGTTCCAGTAAAAGTGACATTCATTTTGAAAAGACAAACCGTAGCTATATTTCCTTATTACAAGGCAATAATTGAAGAGTTTTTTTCCTGCTATATCACACTACAGTAGAATATTACATTCATAGTATTTCTGAACTGTAACAGGCACTCTCTGAACGTTTAACACCCCACTGTGACCTGAACTAGGACTAATCCAAGAGAACTATTCTGATCCAAGAGAATCAGCTAGAAACAAGATGAAGTGTATGGCAAACTCACACAGGACGGAAATGAAAAGCGGGCGCAGTTCTCCCCAGTCCATTTACAGGCGGGTATAATCTCTCTGAGGTTTTGGCAATGTTGCTTCACTGGTACTGTATGTTACAATAGTGCAGACCAACAGTTTATGTAAAGAGGGAGTAATAGCTTGGCTCCAAACTATTTCATTTATTTTACAATGAATTTAGACTCCATAGGAATTCTAACACTTCTTGACTTGTTGTCAACTTTTTTGTTCTTTTCATGACATTAATACCTGCTACTGTCCGTATCAACTGCTTAGCTTAAGATATTTGTCATATTTTCAGTTCTGAAATTCTTATCTTAGCTGTCTGCTTTCTATCATGTAATTGTAATATTTCCTCATGCTGCTTTCTCTTTTAAAAACTCATCCATAAGTTTATGTGAAGAGATTTGATATATACCATAAATTTGTCTTCAATATAAATGCAAAATTAAATGAAGAAACCTTTTTATTCCTCCAATCAGTATTTCTGGTAGAAATGTTTTTCATGGCAATAGCATGAAATAATTTCATATCTAGTGATGAAATTGGAATGGCTGAAATCCAGTCTGGGACTGAGGTTTTATGCAGTTGGTATTTCTGGAATGTTTTTTACAGCAGCTGCCTAACTTTACAATACAGTCCTGATATGACCTGAGCATGCTGAAAGAAATATTCTTTCTTTTTTCTTCTCTCTTTTTTAATGCATTGCTAAAACAAAGGAGAAATTTCACTGGGCTTAGCTTGAAGGATTACTGAACTTCTCAAATTGAGGTGGACAAATAGACTACGTTGATTTCACAACTGAAAGTTAAAAATATAGAAACATTTGCTCAAACATCAAGAGGTTTTGAAAGCAGAGAAAGAGTTCATGTGAACACACAAGAATAGGAAGAAACTTTTACTCTGCAAAAAAAGACAATTTTGTTCAAGTGTAATCTGTTGTTTTTACCTTTCATGAAGGATATAAAACTGCCACATGCCTCAAAAGTAAGTGATATGAGTGCATATATAGAAAATAATTTTCTCAATGGATACCAGAGGAGGATTTTTCTTCACCTGGCTATTCGTCTATTTGGTCTCCAGTAGAGACAACTAATGCTAAGTTTTGAGGCAACAAAAATGGTTTCATGAATAAATATTACGTGTGGTGCAAAAAGAAATGGCTAAATCAGAGAAGCAACCTGAATTCTTAAAGTAGAGCTGTTTAGCTTCTAGAAGACAAGAGGGGGGCAATGGTGGCACAGATGGAACAGTGACAGTAGCAGCAATGACTTACCCATCTGTATGAATGCCTGATTAAGGGGCAGCAAACAAGGTGGACTCAGAGTTTTGTCAGTGGTGTCCAGTGAAAGAACAGGAGACAATGAGTAAAAAAGCTTTACTCTAAGGGTGGCCAAACATTGTAACAGGTTGCTCAGAGATGTTTGGGAGTTTGGGTTTGGGAGTCTTTATTCTTGTGGCTGTCAAAATCCTAGCTGGATGCAACCTGCTGTAGGTGACCCTGCTCTGAACAGAGAGACCGGACCAGAAAATCTCCAGAGGTCCCTGCCAACATCAAGTATTCCGTGATTTCTGTGAAAATATCTGAACTATTTTTTCAACTTTCTGCTCCTAAAGGTGCAGCATATGCACCTTTGCATATGCTCAGAAGTGCACCAGCCTTGACACGCTGAGAAACTCAGTAATAACAAGCTCAAGCCAGGACATAGGTGTTGCTCTCCTGTCGTTTGTCTGGCTTGATTGTGGCTTTGCTTATGAAATTGTTAAAGCATACTGAAGACACATTATTGACACCAATACTAGCAAGTGCATTGGCAATGCTGTTTTCTTTTAAAATACCCTGGAAGACTGCTTTGTCACTCCTTCCTACAAACTTAACTTTTCTACTTTCTTTGCCTATGAATGAAGAGAGGCAGGTTTAATATTAAATCACTTATCTCCCAAATAAGCACCTTTGCTACTAAGTTCATGGTTTATTTAGGAATCAATACAATTAAACGGTGGCAGCTCTATTGCTTTTTAGCCAGTGGAGATCTCAACAGGTAATTTTGTAATAGACATATATGCATGTATTGTATATCTGCATGTGATCTCCTGCGTACTTGTGCACATGTGTAATACTTGGTGACAGTGAGTAAAATCACCACAGAGGGCTACTGCACAAGCACATGAGCTCACAAGAATCCTGTAATGTGTCTATGTGTTAGTAAAAAAAAAAAAGCCCCAAAAAATCAAAACAAAACACGACCAAACAAAAAACTATGGAAATCTGTTGCAAACTATACCTTATTACAAGCTGTAAGTCAGAGGGGATTTTGCTAAGTATGTGGCAAACAGTCATGTGGCAATTTAAGATGACACAAAGTTCACAAATGTCGCAAGGTCCTTTACAAGGTCATGACCATTTTTTCCAATTTCATAGGTACAGAAACTAACTATTCTCATGTTGCTAGTGTTATCTGGATAATGAATAACATATACAATATTTGTTTTGAACAATCTTATTCACGTACATCTCCATTGTGTTATGTTGTCACTACATGTCACTGCCAAAACAGAATGACAAAGAAAAATTTGAGATCTATAATGTGCACCTTTATCCTGAAGATAAGATGTGCTTTTATTGTTGCAGGGGGTTTCGGTTTTGTTTTGAGCAGTTTAATTAATTCTATGTTGAATAAAATCACTGTGTAAAATATAGAAGTGATATACAGAGGAATATAACCTATTTGGAAGAATAATAAATTCTACTCTCCTTTAAATATCCTAATCACTAAACTTTAGAATACATTTCAATAGTTTTTGGGACTCATTACATCTTGAGTTATTTCTGGAGTGTGGCCCACAGTCAACAGGAGACAAGAAGGGCTCTATCACATAGAATAGTCTGTGACTGGTCATTTGCTCTTCCCAGAAAAGTAAAATGTGTATGTTTTAATTCTTTCACGCTGGAAGAACTATATTTGAAATGAATGTTCTAACAGCTAAAGCACTATATAAAAACTGGCCAGTGGCACTGTTTCTCTCATTTAGCTATTAATGCAGATAAAATGCATGAGCTGATGTACCTCTTCAGTGAAATTGTAAATGGACTTATTTTGAGGAAAGATTATGGATATTGCTGTCATGTGCATAGAAACAATTGCGTGCAACCTTATTGAAATGTTTCTGCTCTTAACATTTAGATTTTAATACATCTCTGTTGGTTAGTTCTACGATCCTTCATACAAGGCAAACTTTCTTTCTATGTTGTTGTTTTGTTTTTTTTTTTTTTAAATTGCCTTATCCTCTCTGGCATTGCCAAGACAACAAGTTCAGAGTTTGGGATTCACTAGTGTACCTAAGTACTTACATGCTATAAAACATGTAAAGCATTTGGTTGACTGAGGATGTGTCCCTGTGAAAGGATTCAGACAATGTTTCTTGTGTCTTGGTTCTAAATCAACCTCCCAGGAATTGACACCAATCAAAGTCGCAAAAATCTATAGACTTCAGATGAAGCCCAGGCAAAAAATGCCTCAGTAGTGATTATACTGCTGCTGAACTGGAGTAAAATAATATCTGACCTAAAACATGGGCACAGGGATTGCCAGGCTCCGTCTTCCTCATATGTGTAGACACAACCTTTCCTTTTTTCATTGCATCAAGTGCTTATTACTTGTGAATTACCTGTCCTCTTAAAAAGGTGGGTTTTCCTTGTCTGTATTGGTTGAACTTTTATACTTATTGCATATGATATGTATTCATAGTACATAAATATAGAAAACAGACACAAAATACTCAAAATAAGCATAGTGTATCTATAAATAGCTAGTGAGTAATAAACAGCGATACAATAGAAATTTGGGGAGATCTGCCATTTAGGTACCAAACGAGTGCCAATGAAACCATTATCTGACACAATGATGTACAATATATGACACACATACTGTAGAAATATTTACTTTAGAAATGCTATAAATGTTCTTTTCTAATATGAAAGTTAATTATTTTATCTTACAGCTACTAGGTTTCTAATTTTCCACCCAAACTAAAACATAAAAACGTGTGAAAAAAGGACCAAAGGAAATATCACATCTTGAAATAGTAAAAGAGGAGAAAAAACAGAAGTGACAACTACTGAAGAAAGGGCAGATAAAGAGGCTGCAGGCATTTGTCAAATTTAGTTATCCAGGACCTTTCAAATATATCATAGTGTTCCAAAATTTGTCTTTCTGTATACTTCTGTGATCCTGTTATCTTGTTTGGATCACCCTTTTGTTTGAACTAGACATGAGTAGGAAGGCAGTGCTTCAACCTGTAAGGAGTAAAGACATAATCACAATGAGCATCCCTTTACATGTCCTTATTCTACATAAATGATGCCTGATGCCTGTTCTGGACTTTATGACAATTTTTCCTAATTAAGCTGAACTACAATAGTTGCAAGGAGACCTGCTCTTTCAAATGTGTCAGGGAAAGAGACTTTCATGGTAAAAGAGGCAGCTTTTCTTCTTATTTCTAAATAAGCAAGTACAGCACTGCTAGTAAGATCAAATTCTGAGTGCTCTACCAAAGCTGAAGGATACCTGGGCACCACATTGTGTTTTGATATGAAAGATACAAAAAGCAGAAGCAGCAGTTCAGAAACAATAATAGCGTATAAGAAGACTGTGTGAATATGTGTGTGTACATATGCACGTATTTCTGATGCTTATTTATTGATATATATACATCATATGAAACACATTTAGTTATGTACACATACAAATATCATTTGAGAAAGAAAAAAACATGGGTTCTTATCTGAATCTTCTTTCACAAGAAACATTAAAAGAAGCTATGTAAGGAATTTTTCACATGTGATAGTGACAATTTTTGCTTTCTAAAATTCATCCTGATATCTTAGTATCTTTTCACTTTATTATCTATACATCTATATCCATATCTACTACGGTGCAAAATTGCAAACAAGAAGGAAAACACGCTTTTTAGTAACTGCTATCTCAACTAATCTGTGATTAATATACTTCCATGTCCAGGCATTCCAATTAAATAAGGAAGGCGGTGACACACACATTCACCAATAATTTGTGAATCAAGGTTCCTGGGCACAAAGCTAGTAATATTTTACACTAAGGATTAGCATGTGCAGAGTATGAGATTTTTAAAGACTGTATAATTATAGTAGGTGCTTCCAGCAGATATTCCTTGTCTGCTGGAAAATAAAGAACATGGTAGTGTAACATCAGTTGGGTATAAAAATCGATTGTATTTCAACCTGAAACATATATACACCTTTTAGTGAAAAGATCTTTTAGACTAATAATGGTGAATTAATGAAATCTTACATATCTAATGACTTGCCATGTTAAAAAATACAGTATTTTCACAGCTGCAATTGTAATGCGTATTTCTTTGTTTTCTTCCTGTGTTTACTATCAGTGGAAATACAGGAGTACAGATTCTAGATTTCCTTAGACATCTTAACTGGACCCCTTATAGCAGCCACTGCAGAAGAAAGCATCCATACTCAGTTATAATCTTAAAAATAACAAGCTGCAATGTGATAACAAACTCTCCCTCTACCCTTAGCTTTGAATCAGGGATGTTTGAACTACAACATGCAAGGAAATTTGCTGTCTGGCAAGATCAACCGGTGTTCACTCGTCCCTTTATTATGCCGCCTGACTTTGGGATACGCTTCCTTTGATAGAGAAGAAAAAGTGATGTTAAGATAGCTTGGTGCCATTAAAGATTCTCTCACGCTGTGGGAGGGACACACCTGTTTCATTAAAGAAAAAATGTAAAAGTACATTCAGCTGCCTGTAGGAAGCAATTTTAAGTGCTCTTTGAGCTATTTCAGTAGCGTAAAGAACACCTATTCTAGTGCATGTAGGGCCATACTACATGTGAATTTTTGAGTATTACAGTTCTGTTTTAAGAAACTGGGCCAAGCTGGGTTGCCCATTCTGCTGTGCTGTCTTAGACTTGTGTTAAGAATCTTTTATGTTGGTCTGGAGCTGTGAAAGAAGGATATACACAGACACCATAACTTTACTCTTAGAGCTGCCTCATGCTTTCTTTACAGTCAACTGCTAGTTGCACAAAGGATTTCCAAGGTTATTGTTAAAATAAATGTGCATGTTTTTGAGAAATATGTAAGTGAACACAAATCCACTAAGGGGCTTTGATGATTATCAACTCCAAACAAAGCACTGGATGTAGCGATCCTCCCCACTGTTTTTTAGAGGTGAAATGTTATCTTACATCTATGTGGCACTAGTAACTTTGTACAGAAATTGACAATTTTTCTTGTAACTGTATTTCCAAAGGACTAATCAAGGCTAGTGATTTCCTTCTAAAACATAACCAGAGGAAATTTTGTCCTTGCTTTCTCCCTACTACTCGTCTTATAAGTACCAGATGGATGCAGCTTTTGTCAAGGACTCAGAGACTTCGATTCCAAGTTCTTCTCACCCTCATAGTCAACACATGTCTTGGTAGGAAAAGAGCATCCTAAGACCATATAATAGTAGAACATGCTGTTTATCCTTCTTGTTAAAATTGGTGTGCTGTTTAGAAAGGATAGTGTGATTCATGGACTGAAAGGAAAGAGCAACAGCAGGAATATAATTCTCTAGGTTGAGTGATCAGTTGGCAAAGTGGATTCCTGGTTCTTGTCTCTGTGACTACAATTACTTCTGATGTTTATCTGGCAGTTACTTACTGTAAAATTAAAGGAAAAGAACAGTTACAGTCAATTTCATCAGTGGTCCAGTCCTACTAATGTGCATTTGGAAGGGCTACTAAGTGGAACAATTTTGACATAGGGAGGAGTCAGTAGCCAGATACTGCAGTATATAGCTGTTTAATGAATGTTTAGAAGCAAATCAACAAATGTGCAAAGGCCTTTCAATGGAGACACACTTGTAAATGGAAAATAATTTGGGTTTCATTTAAAACAGGATATGAATTCATATTCAAGATAAGACCTATCAGTCATTAAGTGCATAAGTATTCATTTTTTTGTTTGTATTTTTTTTTTTTTAATCCATTTTGTGTTGCACTTATTAACAGTGATTCTATGCATTGGTTTCTTTTCAGGCTATATGTTTTTTTAACAGCCATGCAGTCCTGTAAATGAATTAGTCTTATGATGAAGACTTGGGTTAGCTGTATCTGTGATTCACATCCCCACTTTTCAAGTGTGATCTACTTCTGTTATGCGACTATTTCAACACCCATCAATTTCTAATAAAAAGGCTTTTTTATGAGCCTAATAAACACACAAAGCATTATGGAATAATGAAACAGCTAATTAACTTTTTGAATTTAAAGTCCTGTCCTTGCACATGAAAATTAGTTAGTGATTATATGGATTCCTGAATCAAACTTTCCTTTTTCTCCTCCTCTCATTGTTAACTTAAGTTCAAGAGATTTGTAGTATATTTCCCTTACTTTTCTAAAAAAGGATGCTGGAGTTTATAGTTAATAAAAAGCTGTAGTGTCTATACACTCTGTTCATGTTTCATAGTCACCTATTTGTTTCACACAGTTGCAAACAATTTATTTATATTTTATCTAAGAGTTAGTAACACGCTCATCTCAGCTTTATTCAGGAGGCTGAATTCATGCATAACTCAAGCAATAGTTTAAAGCTAGGCTGTGCCTAGTCTTGGGACAGTGATGTGGGGAAATAGGTTAGGACTCTTCCTTCCTTGTGTGTGGCATAGCAATGACTCATGCTGAACTGAGCATAATTATGCCACTCGGGGGGTGGGAAGTTTGGGCAGTGATGCTTCATGATGCTTCATGCCTTGAGTAAGGGAGTAAGGAACGGTGAGGCAAACTTCCCATGTCCTACTGGCATCAATAATTGTGGCTACACACCCAAAGTTAGTAGTAGGCTGAAAGCATTGACAGCATATTGATCTATTGCAGCAAATTACAAAAACTTCAGGTACAGCTGTGCTCCAAGAATTTTCAGAAGTTTACTCATTCCTTCTCATGGATTGCTTTGTTGCTGTATCTCACTTTGGTGGTGCTATGCTTATAATCACAATTAAATCAATTGTGGGGTGATCCCTACCCCAGACATAGGTATGGAACTGTGGAAAGTATGTTATAATGGCAAGGAATACAGATTCTAGCCAGGGCCATTAAATGGAACAAAGGCATTTGTGAAGGTTGGAAAGACAATTGGATTAGGATCCTGGCACAGCACAGGTCCCGACTGCAGCTCTGCCACAAGTTGATGTGGCACAAACATTCAGCAAGGCAGAGGGGAACATTCAGCAAGACAGGGAGGCCATCCCAGATAGGAGCTACAGAAAGGAAGACTGCTGCTCTCTGAGATGGCACAAGTGCTCGTTATGGACAGAGATTTGCTGTAGCATTATTTCCAACTGTATGCTTCTTTATTGCCTTAACAGCTGTTGGGAAAACAGTACGACATGGGAAGCAAAGATAGAGAAGGTAAATTCAGCCTCTGAATGAGCTCAACTAGAAGATATAGCTGTCTCAAGAGCCATGAAGTCATAGATCAGCAATATCAAAACAGAGCAAAAATCGGTCGTCCTACTTCTTGTAAAATGTAAAATGGTGCTCATTTCCTGAGCAAGAAGTTCATAATAATTCTTCTTTTTTCTTTATATTTTCTTCAGTAAGGTAATGACACAGATAAGTTCAGTGACTTCTTTTTCAAAATGCAATTGGTTCCTGAGCAATTGTTTCAGCTGGTGGAAATTAAAGCAGATCAAGGATTGAATATTAGTTAGTTGTGTAACTATTGCAGAAAAGGAAACTGCCACAATGTCTTAACAGAAGTGAATGTAAAGTGCAGAAAACAATTATCCTGCTCTACTTCAGCCCTGAAGTGAAACATTGCATTGAATCAGCAACCAGCATTGCTGTATGGGGGGAAAATATAGTTAACAGTTTTATAATATAAAACCTTTGAAGTAGAAAGTGTAAGAACACCAAGAATATTCTGCCAAAATGATAGCCGACAGAGGATGATAACTCTCCCCAGAAATACGTGCAGGAACATCTGAAGAAAGACTCATTAATCAGAAAACAGAAAATTAGTAATGGGCTTGAACTGCAGAAAGACAATCTTAGATTGGATATTTAGACATATGAGCCAAAGTACAAGCCCAGTTAAAGGAAAAATCTTCCAGCATACTTAACACTACTTGACAAGCCTCTCCATTTTTTTCATCTTACTAGTTGTAATATCTTACTCGTTTTCTTTTTTTTTTTTTCCTCCTTATTTGTTTTACTTTTTCATTTAATTCATTTGGTACTTATGTATTTTATTAACTGTGGGCTCTACTTTTTGCTTGTTTGTTTGCTTAAACCTGAGATACCAAAGCCTTCTTCTTACCCAAACCCCCACCGGTCTTCACTACCGCCTGGACTAGGAGGTCCAACCACACAGATGGGGAGGTTCAGCCCCATTGCTACATTAACCTGTTTTTACTGATCACATCCCCCTTCCTTCCCTCTCAGTGTCAAGGTTTCCTTTTGCTCATATTGAACAGAGAACTTGATGTTCTACCCCTAAAGGTCTTTATTGCTCTAAGCTATCTTTAAAGAAGAATACTGGGCCCTTAATGCATTATTCTAGTAAAAGGGAAAAACACAGATCCATCACAGATGATCATCTTCTGAATTTTCTTCCAGGGACCTGCAAAAGCAGTCCCACAAGGGGTGACAATAATTCTAAATGGCATACAAAAAGCTGGTATAGAGACTTCACTGTAAGTAAGCCCTTCTGGTGAATCCTTATAGTGGTAGAGGTATTCCTACCTGCTCCTCATTTATGATGAGTACAAAGGTTCCTTTAGGTACAGCCCTTGCCTAGAACGGTACTTTATATCCTCACCCCCCACATTGTAAGACTCTACACAGCAGAGCACAGTCTGACCTACCAAGCTGAAAGCTAAGGTGTGAAATCACAAAATCCACCATGAAGTTCTGATTTCACACTTACTTGAGATCGTTCTGCACTTTCCTGATTACAAAACTTTCTACTGTAAATTCATAATCCTGTGGGTGGTTTACTAGGCTCTATTGCACTACAGCACAGACCTTGGCTATCTGAGAATAACCTAAAGATAACGATATTAATGAGGTCATAGGGAAAATGCGTTTACCAGTCTGGATAGCACAGAGGAGCCTGGAAGCCATAGGAAGGTATGGCAAATTATAGTGAATAACAGTGTTTAGTGATGTCCCAGTTCTGAAATAGGCCCTTAGTTTACTCAGTGCCCAGCATCTGCTAATACATGAAAGAAATAAACAAGGAAAGTTACAATGTGGCATGTCAGCATATTTATACAGTCTCCTCTGGCTAGTGGGAACTTATCATTTTCATCTTTCAGATCATTGCAGTATCAAAGCCGGATCAATGTTGAAACAGATTTTTAACTGTTATTTTTCAGGACAAACAGTACCTCTCCCCTAACTGTGAAATTAATAAGGAAGGTAGCACTGAAGAAATCTGCTGTGTGCTGGGGCTGCTGACATGAGTGGAAAAAAAATTATTGTAATATTGCAACCAGAAAAAAATATATGAGAAAACAGATTTTTTAGCGACAAAGCACTAAATGCCAAGTGAACCTGGCTGAATTCTTAATTGCTTCTCAAAAAGTTTGTTCACTAGACAATAAATTACACTAAAACCTTCACAAAAAAGTCTATGAAAGATTAATTCTCTCCTAATAAAAGCCATATTTCATTATTAATCTGTAAGTTTTGTAAAATCCAAATAAACTTCAGTCCTTAATAAATCAGGAATATCAAACATTAAAGATGAAAATTGAGAGCTTTGTTATGAACCTGCGTGTTACAAATACCTTTTAAATGATTTGATACATGGGCTGAATGACCTACCAGTGATTTAACGTTACGTAGTTCAAAGTAGGTCATCTCAGATGTAACAGATGTCAAGTTTCTTTTTTTAATTTTGAGGTGAAAGCAAGGCAGCTTCAGAGTAGACACAGTGACAGCAGACACAGACAAGCCTAATGTACTCCTTGCCTTCTTTGTCTCTGTCTTCACCAACAAGGTCTCACAGGTCTCTCTATTTAGAAGCAGGGTTCAAAGAGAAGAATACGCAGTAGTGGATTAAGATCAATTACTTGGCCCACAACAATCTACATGCTGCATTCAAGGAAGCTGAGAGAAATTATTCTTACAAGGCTGCTTTCTATCATCTTGGAAAGGTCATGGAGATCCGGAGAGTTCCCTGATGACTGGAGAGAGCAAATGCTACATCCATCTTCAAAAAAGGGCAGTCAATCCAGGATCTATTATTGAGGGGAGGCAGGGGATGCCATTCACCTTAATTTCAACAAGGGTTTCAACAAGGACTCCACATTATTCTTGTATCCAAGTTATAACACTACTGTCTGGATGTGTGAACAACTAGATGGGTAAAAGCTGGTTGGATGTTTGGGCTCAGGGAGTCATGGTTGATTGGTCATAATCTTCCTGGAGGCTGTAACATGTGAAGTAATGCAGGAGTCTGTCCTGGGAACTGTTCTGCTTAATGTCTTTATCAATGGAGGAGGTGATGGAGTGCACTCTCATCAGATCTGCAGATGGCACCAAATTACAGGAAGCAGATAGGATGGGGGAGGCTAGTGCTGTCATCCAGCGGGACCTAGACAGGCTGGAGGAATGGACTTACAGAAAGCTCATTAAATTCAGGAAGTTCAGATGCAAACCCATACCCAGGGAAGAAGAGTCCCTTGCAAAAGATACAGGTTGTGGCCTGACTGGATAGGGAGCAGCTCTGTAGAAAAGCCCTGGGGATCTGGCAGACAGTAAGCTGAACATGAGCTAGTAGGCACTTGGCAGCAAAGATGTCTTAACAGGAGCAGAACCAGTAGATCAAGGGAAGGGATTATCCTCCTCTGTTCAGCACACTTTGGACAGTGTCTCAAATATTGCAACCAGTTTTGAGCTCACACTACCAGCCAAACATCGGTTAACTGGACAGAGTTCAGTGTAGGGCCACCACAATGACTTGATGTTGGAGCACTTGTCCCATGAAGAAAGGCTGAGGGAGTTGGGCTTGTTCAGCCTGGAGAAGACAGCTTCAGGGGGACTGAACAGTGGTACCCTATCACATACTGGGAGTTATATTGCTTTAATATCCGTGCTGAGTATTTAATTTTACTTTAATAATTGCAAGGATTTTATAATCTAAATGTCTCAACTTTAGAACATGCAGTTAAGAAAAAGAGAGGAAGAAAGTTGTAAAACTAATGACAGCAATTTCTATCCATTCTATTAGAAAAAAACAGGTGTCATGTTAATTTATTCAATTAGAATGTGAATATGGTAAGTAATAATGCTGTTTTGACAGTGAGTGATAAGGAGATTTTGATAAAATATTTATGAGGTTGTGGTTTTTTGACACCAATGATATTGACTGAATATTTTTAAGGTCACCATGACACTGAAGAATTTTGACAAGATATTTATGAAGGCAATGTGATCATAAAGATGGATGTAGATATGGAAGTGATGTAAATTAGACAAATTAATGAAAGACAAATATATCAAGGGATATTAAGCAATTATATCAGTTGTAACTCAAGAAGTCAGACAGCTTAAAGCTGGGAGGTTATATCAGAGAAGTATTGCTATCCGCTTGTGCTTTTCTTAAATTCTTTTTATAAGCACCATAGAATAATTACAGATTAGATATAAGGAAGAAATTCTTCACTGTGAGGGTGGTGAGGCACCGGAACAGGTTGCCCAGAGAAGTTGTGGATGCCCTCTCCCTGGAAGTGTTCAAGGCCAGGCTGGGTGGGCCTTTGAGCAACCTCGTCTAGTGGGAGGTGGAGGTGTCCCTGCCCATGGCAGGGAGGTTGGAACTAGATGATCTTTAAGGTCCCTTCCAACCCAAACCACTCTATGATTGTGTGAAGAGAGGATATTATGTCAAGTGGAACTTTGGTCTGACCTAATATGTACATTCCAACGCATAAGATATGAAGGTACTCTGTTCTGAGATAACTACCTCCAAACCTAAATGGAGATGTGGATTAGGTAATGAGGGTTACAAAGGGATATATACAAGCAATTCCTCTTTAGACTTTCATGAAAATGTTCCTTTTAAAATCTGTTAAACATTTTCTTTGGCCAAGACAAAAAATTGGAGCTCTGACACTGCTAATAAGTTGATAACAAAATTTTGCTTTGCAATTCTTTTTTTTTTTTTTTTTTTAATTTCAGATATAGAAATGCCTGCTTTTCCTCTTCATTCGTGTGACTTTCTGTAGCAATTAAAACATGACTGGCCAGAACTCCAGACTAAACTATAGAAAATACTAAACTGAAAAATATCAAAATGTTTTATTTCAATATTTTAATGGAGACTTTTCACCTCTTTTAAATAACATGATGCCAATTATTCCATTAAAAATTTGAATCTAAGGAACTCATTTTCTAAAAGAAAACAGAACATTCCACATTTTAGGACTGATCTTATTTTGATTTTGGTGTTTTTAGGACTGTAAACATTTTTTTATAAGCAACCAATAGTTTTAAGAAAACATATGGCACACTAGCAATGATACTTATTGCAAATGAAAGCACTTGCCTCAAAGAAAGATAACTGTGCAAAAAAAGCATGAACTTTTGACTGTGATAAGAAGGTGAGGATGAGGTATCTGAGGAGATTAATGAATGTGTCCAGAAAGCAATAGGGAAGGATGGCTTTAAAAATCTTCACTTCTGATGTGTGGTAGTGTGCCCTGGTGAAGTTATGATTAGCATCTTGACCCTACTGAAATTAATAACAAAGGTATTACCAATTCAAATGGAGAATAAATTTCAGCCTAATTGTGATTTCCTAATGTCTGTGCTGTTGGCACAGACATCATCTGCCTTGGCAATACGTATACTTGTCCCAGTAACAGAAATTCATTGCAGAGTAATGTGTTCATGTAAAGTATCCTGGGACTAAAAGCAGCCTAACTTTATTAGCATATCATTGTATATGAGCATTGAAAACTTGCTAGGAGGGCTGTGGCAAATCGTGTGGACTTCTCTCAGTGTGAAGTTAAAAAAAAATAAGGTCCTATCCATTTCACGCCGATGCTCAGTTTAGTCATGCCTTACATGTGTACTCTTAACTGCTATAGTAATTTTTCAAACTCCTGAAATCTCTTTTAACTGCAGTGAAAAATCTAAACAAATAAATATATAAATTATAATAAATGTTGGCCATGCTTATATGCTTTGACAAGTAGCTCACTCAGAAAATAACCTAACAAATCACAGAATCACAAGATTTTTGAGGCTGGAAACGACTTCTGGAGATCGTCTAGTCCAACCTCCCTGCAAGTGCAGGAGTTTGTTCCACTTCATGAGGTTCCTGTCAGCCCCATTCTCCAGCCTGTCAGGGTCCGTCTGAACAGCAACACAACCATCGGGTCTATCAACCACTCCTCCCAGTTTTGCATCATAGAATCATAGAATCATAGAATTGTTGAGGTTGGAAAAGACCTTTAAGATCATCAAGTCCAACCATTAACCTAACCTGACAAAACCATTTCTAAACCATATCCTCAAGTACCACGTCTACTCTCTTTTTAAACACCTCCAGGGATGGTGAATCCACCACCTCCCTGGGCAGCCTATTCCAATGCTGGATAACCCTTGCAGTGAAAATTTTTTTTCCTAATATCCAATCTAACCCTCGCCTGGCTTAACTTGAACCCATTTCCTCTCGTCCTATCACTTGTCACTATGGAGAAGAGGGTACCTCCTTTCAGGTAGTTGTAGAGAGTGATAAGATCTCCCCTCAGCCTCCCCTCCTCAGGCTAAACAGCCCCAGTTCCCTCAGTCTTTCCTCATAAGACTTGTCCCCCAGACCCCTCACCAGCTTCGTTGCCCTTCTCTGGACATGCTCCAGCACCTCAATGTCTTTCTTGTAGTGAGGGGCCCAGAACTGAACACAGTACTCGAGGTGGGGTCTCACCAGTGCCAAGTACAGGGGGATGATCACTTCCCGAGTCCTGCTCACCACACAATTCCTGATACAGGCCAGGATACCATTGGCCTTCTTGGCCACCTAGGCAAACTGCAAAGTTTTTGTGGGTGTACTCTGTCCCACCATTGAGGGGAGAGTTCATTAATGAAGATGTCAAATCAAACATGACGAAACTCAGTACTGACTCTTGAGTTACACCATTAGGGACTAGCGTCCAGCTGGGCTTTGTGCTCCTGATCACAACATTTTCAGACTGGCAATTCAACCAGTTTTCAGTCCACCTCACTGTACACTACCCTAGCCCAACACTTTATCAGTTTGTCCATGAGGATGCTACAGAAAACAGTATCAAAAGCCTGGCTTAAGTCAAGATAAACCAAATCTACCTCTCTTTCTTCTTCCACCAAATTGGTCATTTGGTTATAGAAAGCTACTAGGTTGGTGAAGCATGATTTCCCCGTTGTAAATCTGTGCTACCTACTCCAAAGCACCTTCTTCTACTTACTGTATTTGGAAATACAGTAAATATTAATTTGCTCTATTGTTTTCCCAGGGACTGTGATCAAGTTTGCTTGCCTATACTTCCTGTGGTCCTCCCTTTCTTCTCGAAGACAGGACTGAAAAGAGAAATTTAGGATGAGGATTTGGGGATGAGAATGAACCATTATCCCCAAACGTAAAGCAGATTTCCAGTTAAACAGCATGTGGCTAAACCTAAAACTTTTTATCTTTTTCAATTGCAAAGTATTACTAATTTCAGCTGAATAATGTAACAGTCAATAGGAATGGCACCTAATTATATAACCTACTATTTCAAATCTCTTATATTGCATAAATAATCCAACAAATGTTAAGTATATGTATCATATAAGCAAATATCCTGTTCTGCTTTTGAAGATTGTAACAGTAATTTAATTTAGTACCAGTGAGAATAGCTTAGACTTATGATGTTACTGAGTTCTTTCTTTAAGGACGTGAAATTATCTCCTAGAAGAATATGCCTCACAGATAGAAAAGATATGTGTGTCCTGGAGTATTGTTCTTCTACAGCAACAATTATTCTTTCAACGTAATATTTTGATAATGAAGACAAAGGCAAATATTGTAAGATAATATATATATAAATGGACTAAAAATACTGACTCATTTGTACCCTTGTGACATCAAACAGCAGCCAGGGAAGGATGACAACACAATCCAGTAACTAAGGCACAACCCTCCAAAAGATTAATTTCATCCAGCATTAGGCATCTAAAACTTAGGTGTATAGTCTAGAAAATTGTCTAAGCTTTAGATCCAGGGAAAAAAAATTATCTTCTTTGTCACAGAGACATGTATTTTAGAGTGGCATCAATCACCTTCTAGCTAAAGTTAGACGATATGAATCTCAACCTTCTTGTGCAACTTTAGAGACTTCTTTGGTATTTCCATATATAAGATTTAGAGCTATACAGTCAGGATAATATACATTTGGTGTTAAAAGATCAGGGTAAAATGTGTTAAAATGTTTGAAATATTAATGTAAATATACTAATACTTCCAAATGGAAATGAGAGCTGTTGTTATCACAATCCTGGATAAGTCATTTGGCATGCCAGCAGGCTGAAATGCAGGAATAAAATTAATGTTGGAGGATGTGATGGTACCAGCTGTGTTTTCAACACTTTTGTAGCTACAGACATGCAAAATGAGTGAACTCTATTAAGCCGAAAAATAAACCCTTACATTCGTAACAGGCTACCAAGCGCTCAGACTGCCTAAGGAAATATGAAGTTGATGGATGATGTAGATTTTTGATGACAGATGAATTGTCTACATTTCCAGTCTAGATTATGTTTCCTAAGTAAATGAGTAATGTCATTGACTTATCTCATCAGTCCTGTCAGTGTGATGGAACTGGCCGCAGCAGGAACGAACTTTTTGAAATTTTAAAGTTACACCTGAAGCAAGTTGTGCTTCGAGATATATAACTACCACTGAGTTCTGCGCCAGCTGCTTCTGTGCTTTTGAGGAAAGAACTTTGCCAAGATGATTTTTTATGAATTGTATGTGAAGATATAAGTTAATTTACCTCTGTCTTTTTTATACCTTTTCAGTGTGATGTAATGATAAAGTCTAATTCATAAGACTGTTAGAAAGCTGAAACAGGTCTGTGCAGATATGGTATATACTAGTGCTTTCTTTGCATCTTCTTTTGATCTCAGTGCTCTTATGGATTTAATTTTAGTAAGCAAGACATGAGCACCAGAAATCTGAAGGGATTCACAGGCACTTTCTAGAGCAGACCTTCTCAATAGCATATTTCTAGGGACATCATATATTCACAGTTTCAGAAGAAGCAAAACAGAAAAAGAAACCACCCAAGTAATCAAAGCTAAATTATACTGTGAAGAAGTCTCACAATACCTTCATGTGACCAGCTGAAGCCCTGAGGTGACATTGCTTAAACACGGAATTTGAAGACAGCTGTGTTATTAGTACTACCAGTCCCAAAAGGCAAGAGAATACAGAGGGGAATTCAGAGATTGTATGTCAGCTTTCATAATCACCTGCATTACATAAAGAAATTAAAAAATTTATTCCAAATGTTGGTCTAAAGCACTTTATATTTAGAAAGGATATTTCTAAGCAATCCATACTGATGTGTTATTTCAGTGTTTAACCAGCCTCCTTGCTAGGAAGGTACATTTTGTTTTGAAGCTACATATTTCTAGGCTCTTTTACAAGTCCTTGAAATTTTAATTTTAATCTTTTTCAGTAGTGCTGAAAATCAACAAAAGACTGCTATCTGCCCCAAAACAAACATAAAATCTGTGTTCCCCTTCACAATGTCCCAAATCATCCTTCTTCTTCCCTGTGTTACATATCTGTTTCCCATTGTATTTTTCTGCTGGAAGTCCTTTTCCCCTGCTCCCTATGTAAGCCTCAGCAGGTAAATCAACCCAAAGCAGATGTACAAAAGATCAGAGAAGCTGGAAAGAGGAGAGGCAATTGCAGGTTGTGTAGATAAATTTTCTTGGAGCTGCAGTACATTATCACTGTTGGTCCCCAAATTAATTGCCTCCTAGATAGCCTTATTTGCACTGTCAAAACAGTTTCTTCGTTTTAAGTACCATATGAGTAACTGCAATCATCAGTTATATTATCTTTCTTTTCTTCAGTAAGTTGAATAGGGCAAACTCCTTAAATTCTGCATGGCAGAGTATGTCTTTCATCCTCTTGTTCATTTTGTTGTCCCTGAACTTGTTTTTGTATTCTGTATTTTTTCATATGCGTATTGGGTTTACATCACAAGGTTTTGGTAGTAGAGGGGCTGCAGGGGTGATTTCTGTAAGAAGACACCAGAAGCTGCTCCCATGTCAAACAGAGATGGTTTCAGCCTGTTCCAAGATGGACCCACCACTGGCCAAGGCTTAAACCAACCAACAATGTTGGTAGAGCCTCTGTGATAACATATTTAAGAAAGGGTAAAAAATGTTGCACAACAGCAGCCAGGAGAGAAGATTGAGAATACGCAAGAGAAACAACGCTGCAGACACCAAGGTCAGTGAAGAAGGAGGGGGAGGAGGTGCTCCAGGTGCTAGAGCAAAGATTCTCCTGCAGCCCATGGTGAAGATCATGGTGATGCACTTTGCCCCCTGCAGCACACGGAGGTCCATGACAAAGCAGTTATCCATCCTGCAGCCCATAGAGGATCCTACATTGAAGGAGGTGGATGCGCCCTGAAGGAAGCTGCAGCCCAGGGAAAGCCCACACTGGAGCAAGCTTCCACCCCAGTCCTCATGGAGAGGAACCCACACAGGAGCAGGACCTGTGACCCTCTGGGGGAGCCATGTTGGAGAATCTGCTCCTGAGGGACTGTGCCCTGTGGAAAGGACCCATGCTGGAGCAGTTCCTGAAGAACTGCAGCCCATGGGAAGGACCCATGTTGGAGAAGTTCATGAAGGATTATCCTGGTGGAAGGACCCCACGCTGGAGCAGACAAAGATTGTGAGGAGGAAGATGTGGCAGAGATAAAGTGTTATGAACTGACCATAACCCTCATTCCCCTACGTCACTCAGGGTGAGGAGGTAGAAGTCTTTAGAGTGAAGCTGAGACTGCAAAGAAGGGAGGGTTAGGGGGAAGGTGGTTTTAAATTTGTTCTTATTTCTTATTATCCTACCCTGTTTAATTGGCAATAAATTAAATTAATTTCCCCAAGCCAAGTTTCTTTCGCCCATGACAGTAACTGGTAAGTGATCTCCCTATCCTTATCTTGACCCATGAGCTTTTTGTTGCATTTTCTCCCCCTGTCCATGTTGAGAAAAGGGAGTGATAGAGTGGCTTGGTGGGCACCTGGAGGCCAGCCAAGTCAATTTAGCACAATATACTAAGATTTAAAAAAATACTTTATGACTACATAAGTAGTTTTTATGTGAATTGACCCATATCATATAATCAGAGAACAAAAGAAGGGTTGAGGTAGAAAGATAACCTCTGGACATCATCTGGTCAAACCCCTCTCCTCAAGCAGGGTCACCTACTGTCAGTTGCCCATGACCATACCTAGACAGCTTTTGTGTGTCTCCAAGGATGGAGACTCCACAATCTCCCTGTGCAACTTATGCCAGTGCTCAGTCACCCTCACAGTAAAAGCATTTTTTCTGATGTTCATAGAGAACCTGCAGTTTTTGTCCATTGCCTCTTGCATGTCACTGAGCACCACTGAAAAGAGCCTAGCTCCATCTTTTTTACACTCTCTCTTTAGGTATTGGTACACATTGATGAGTTGTGTGAGCCTTCTCTAAAATAAAGCCCCAGCTCTCAGCCTTTCATTATAAGAGAGATGCTCCAGTCTCTTAATCACTGCAGTGGCCCTTCATTGGAGTCTCTCCTGTAGCTTGATATCTCTCTTACAGTAGCTTTTTAAGCAGCCATTAAGAAATCTTGGAACAATTTCCATCTTTTGCTAAGAAACAGTCCCCAGGCTCTGAAAAAGGGAAAAAAGTCCTCTAAAGAAATCACTGGCACCACAACCTGATGGTTTGAATCAATACAAGGCAAGAAGAAAACTTCTTTAACCCTTTAGGGAACATTCTCCCATGTTCCATGCAGCTCTCCTGTATATTACAGTCAAGCAATACATGTCATATGAACCTCTATTATCACTATTTTCTGTGCAGTCTATCTTTCAATTATTGACTGGTTTTAAGTAAATGAGATGCATTTTCATTTCTCTTTTTATTTTTCTTTCCTTCTCTTTTGTATTTGTTTCTATCAAACCTAGGTCCGTTCCATCCTCTGTTTACTATAAAATATTTTCTTTCATTTTACACATTCTTCTCAGAATGTCTCCAGTCTCCAACATCACTCTTTCATCTCCATTTGCTGTTAGTATCTTCCCTTAATTGTACTTTGCAAATGAAAATAAACACTATTTGTTTCTCTTTCCTTTTTTTTTTTTTCATGAAACACATGTAATCTGCATGTTTTCCCAGGATCTACTCTTTGTGACTCTTAACAGCCAGGATGCTGGATCAGGACAAAAATCAAAGGCTACATTATGTCATAGAATCCTTAACATCATGAACACTGATGTAGATGAAAATTTTTGTCTGACCAATAACCAGCTGACCCATGATCCAGCTGAATAAAAGTAAACCTAACTAAAAAGAATTTTACATGCCTTCCATTAAATTAAAGCTCTCTAGATGAAACTCCTAGGTCTTGGGGTCATTATATGAATACTTGATACTCTCTGGAGGAGTCAGAGTTTATAAATTAATGAATGAGACATAAATACTATACACTAGTTTAATCTGTGACAATTAATCTTCCTCCAGTATTTTTCATGCTTTTTAATAGGAAACTGTACCCATATAATTTAGTCTGGATCCTTAAAGTTCAGAAGCATTTCTCAGCATGATTAAACTGTGAAATGTGTTTGAAACTAATTGCTTCTGACAACTGCCATTAGATGCATATTTGCAAATAGATTTTATAACTCCTTAATAACAAGAAGTTACTTCTTTTGAACTTTTGCTCTGTTGTGAGCAATAAGAAAAAGACACTTTTGTTTTAACTGTTTAAGCACCATGGAAGGGAACAATTCATGATCATAAACTACTGCTATCAAAGGAAGCAGTACAGGTCAAGCAGAGTGTGCTGGTTGATTTTATACATTTACGTTAACTAGACTACAAAAAAGTAGGAAGAAATGACATCTACATTTTTTTCAAAATACTGTTTAAAGACTTGTTTAATAAACACATCTAGAAATCCCATTTTTAATATTGTACATGTAAGATAAATTGTTTTGCTGTTTTGCTGCTATTTAGAAAATCAGTAATTCAGAACACATTATATTCTGATTTCTCATGAAATGATTATGCATCTTTTGTCAGGTGACGCAGCAGACCAAAGCATGCATTATGATAAACATGCACTACAATTAAATCACCAGATGCTATTTCTCAAATAAAGCAATCATGCACTGTATTTTTTTGAAATGGAATTTTTGTACTTTCCCAGTCTCCTGAACTGATCCTGTAGAAGACCAAGTGGTACAGTTACTTTATTACCTACTCATATTTACTAGTTCAGGTTTGTCAACATAAAGTATAAAGCATTAAAAAAATGCCAACAGTTATCTCCCCCCAAAGTTTAAAATTCAAACTAGTAAAAGCAGACAAAGGGTAGAAAAAAAGGAGAATTATAATTCATATCTAAATTATTTGAGTTAAAGCTGAGAAAAAAAGGTCAACATTTAAGATAGAAATAATTAATTGCCCTTTTAAGGTGCTTTTCTCTCTCCTTTGACTCTAGACAGCTTTGATTAGTTGCCTTACTTTTATATGGTACTCATTAATTGGGATGCACCTCGTTGAGTGATTTCCCCTAGATCAGGAAGTTCCTGCAGTGTAGTTCCTTACTCAGAGGACTATGACTCCTATCTCTATACAGTGATGAAGAAATGGAGTGTCCTTCGTCACAACTCCTGTTCAAGCTAAATTACTCTACAGACAAATTACAGATCATTATATAAAGAATAATTGTGCCAAAAGAAAACAAAGTGAACCCTTTTGTCAATGTGCACATTATAAACTCAGTTAAAATAAAACAAGCATCCTTGCTTCCTGATTTTCAGAGACTTTTAGCTAAGTCATATGAAAACTAATTTTCTTTGAAACAAGCAAAGATAACCCCCAATGGAAAGAAATCTATTTCAATTCCAAGGTTCAAGTCTTATCTATAGATATCTAGGCTATTCAAAAAAAGTGAAGATTTCAACAGGAAAGATTGATTTCCCCTCCTCTGCACAGGCAATTCTTACAGTAAGTAGCAACTGTAATGAACTTGATGAAAATATATTTCATTCCCCCATTATGCCCTAATTTTCTATGGCTTTTCAATAACTATATAGAGGAACATAAGTTAATGTTAATATAATGCTAACACTAAGACCAGAATCTACTTAAAACTACTTTTCACTTTTAGACTTTCATTAAATAAGTCGTTAACATTTTGGATAAAATGTTAATGTCACCACCACTAAAATGTTTTTGTCCTATATGAATCTGAATTTATCATGTGTATATGTGAATTTTCCAAATGCCCAGTGCCTGAGCACTGATTCTAGAACATAATTTTGCTGAGTAAAGAAAGATTTTTGTGGGTATGGGAACTAGCAAAGGCCAAATTATTTATTTAGTTATGTCTTTTTCTGTCTCATTGGATTACAATATCCACATGTTCCTTCCTCAGATTTTTTCTAAACCTCTGACTTATTCTCACATGGTATTTCCACACCCTCTTTCAACCCAGACTTCTCTTCCTCCTGCATTCCTGAGTCCTATAACTTATCTCACTTCCATGTCTGCCTTTGTTTCAGCAAAGAAGTGAAGAAATGTGGTACAGCTCCTGTGGAGACATATGTGAGTGTTGTGGTTTAGGCTAACTGGTCAGCTGGTATTCTGGCAAAGATCACCAACCATCCACCCCCTAATGAATAACAGCTGAGTTCCTTGGGCTGTTTCTTCATAGAAACATAGTTATAATATTTTCTTTCTAGCCAGCTGCTGACATTTATGAAACCTGTGGGAACTGGTATCTCTGAAACTTATACACTAGTTAGATTTATTTGAAATTGAAAACAGATAAATTGTCAACCAGATACTAGTAACATGGTCAGACTAAACTAGTTTGTGTTACACATAAACTAGTAACGCACGGGCAATCGGGCTAAAAAGAACCCCATCCAAACCCACCGACAAAAAAAAACCAAACAAACACAAAACCTCCACAGAGCCACAACACACCCCTGCCCCTGGCAGAACTCCCTGCTAAGATGACAAGTAGAAGTCAATTTAGCAAGATATAAGCAACGTTTTGAAAATTGTCATGTATCTAGAGGAAAGAGTTTCTACTAATGTTTCAACAGAATGGAATCATGAAAATTATGCAAGATTGCTTGGAAGATTCCCACAGGATAAGACCCTGGAGGGAAGAGGTGCCCAAGAAAGTTGGTCAATATTTAACGATCGCCTCCTCCAAGCTTGACTGCAGTCCATGCCAGCAAGCAGGAAGTCAGGCAAAAATGCCGGAAAGCCTGCATGTATGAACAAGGAGCTAGTTGTCTTATGTTTGGGTGGACAAAACTCAGACATAAAAAGGAATACACAGAGGGTGGAGACTGGGGGAAAGTCTGGAGCAAGGAAAATGTACTCTCGCTGGAAGACGATCAGGTCCGAGAATACTCAAGCAAACTGGACATATGCAAGTCTATGGGCCCTAATGGGGTGCACCCATGAATGCTGAGGGAGTTGGCTGAGGGAGCTGTGGGGCCATTCCCAGTAATCTCTGAATGATCGTGGTGACAGGGACAGGTGCCTGAGACTGGAGGAAAGCAAATGTCACTTCTATCTTCAAAAAGGTCAGGAGGAGGACCCAGGGAAGAACAGGTTGGTCAGTCTCACCTCAGTCTGTGGGAAGGTGATGAAGCAAGTAATCCTGGAAATCACTTCCAGGCACATGAAGGACAAGAAGGTGATCAGGAGTAGTCAGCATGGATTCATAAAAGGATACACATGAATGTGTACAAATATCTGTAGTTCCATCTGAAGTTCCATCTTAACTTGAGGAGGAACTTCTTTACTTTGAGGGTGGTGGAGCACTGGAACAGGCTGCCCAGAGAGGTTGTGGAGTCTCCCACTCTGGAGACATTCAAAACCCACCTGGATGCTGTCCTGTGCAACCTGTTGTAGGTGACCCTGCTCTGGCGGGGGGGTTGGACTAGATGATCTCCAGAGGTCCCTTCCAACCCTGACTATTCTGTGATTCTGTGATTCTGTGATCTGAAGGGAAGTTGTAAAGAAGCTGGAGCCAGGCTCTTTTCAGTGGTTCCCACTGACAGGACCAGAGTTAATGGGCATAAATTGAAACACAACAGATTCCTTATGAACATCAGAAAACACGTTTTACTGTGAGAGTGACTGAGCACTGGCACAGGTTGCCCAGGGAAAGTTGTGAAATCTCCATCCTTGGAGATATATAAAAGCCACCTGCACATGGCCCTAGGCAATCAGCTCCAGATCATCCTGTTTGAGGAGAGGGGTTGGCCAAGATGACCTCTAGAGGTCACTTCTATCCTCAACCATTCTGTGATTCTGTGATTTCGGAATAAATTCACAAAGAATGATTAACTGCTTTCTAGCTAGACTGATGTTTTTTCACTTTGTGCATGTAAGAGTTTCTTTAGCAGAGTTATGATTATGCATGCATTGTAGAAGAAATGTTCAATAAGAGTAGTTTTGGGATTATTGATGTAAAAATAGAATTTTCTCTTCATTACTATATATTATACACGATTCTTAGTTGGCAATAAAAGATGGAAATATACAGTCAATACAAAATGGTCTACATGCTGAAACAAAGCATATGATTTGACATCTGCAATAGCAAGAATGGAAAAATCACTTATTAGTGGCTACCACGTGATAGCTTCTCAGCAACAGAAATGCAACATATTAGTGTCTGCGTCTTGCTCACCAAACGGAATTCTTATTATACTGTCATTAACAGATGGATTAGGATCCACATAAAAAGGAGAAAAGATCTGATGAAATGCAGTCCAAAAAATATGCAATTAACCATCTAATACTGAAGAGAAAGTATCACTAGCACAAAGATATTATTTATCCAGACATGTTCACAGAATCACAGAATCACAGAATCACAGAATCACAGAATAGTCAGGGTTGGAAGGGACCTCTGGAGATCATCTAGTCCAACCCCCCCGCCAGAGCAGGGTCACCTACAACAGGTTGCACAGGACAGCGTCCAGGCGGGTTTTGAATGTCTCCAGAGTGGGAGACTCCACAACCTCTCTGGGCAGCCTGTTCCAGTGCTCCACCACCCTCAAAGTAAAGAAGTTCCTCCTCATGTTAAGATGGAACTTCCTATGTTCAAGTTTGTGCCCATTACCCCTCGTCCTATCAATGGGCACCACCGAAAAAAGACTGCTCCCATCCCCCTGGCATCCTCCCTTCAAGTATTTGAAAGCATTAACAAGATCCCCCCTCAATCTTCTTTTCTCCAGACTAAAGAGACCCAAATCCCTCAGCCTCTCCTCATATGAAAGATGTTCCAATCCCCTAATCATCTTTGTAGCCCTTTGCTGGACCCTCTCCAGCAGATCCCTGTCCTTCTTGAACTGGGGAGCCCAGAACTGGACGCAGTATTCCAGATGCGGCCTCACCAGGGCAGAGTAGAGGGGGAGGATGACCTCCCTCGACCTGCTGGCCACACTCCTTTTGATGCACCCCAGGATGCCATTGGCCCTCTTGGCCGCCAGGGCACATTGCTGGCTCATGGTCATCCTGTTGTCCACCAGGACTCCCAGGTCCCTTTCCACAGAGCTGCTCTCCAGGAGGTCCGCCCCCAACCTGTACTGATGCATGGGGTTATTCCTCCCCAGATGCAGTACCCTACATTTACCCTTGTTGAATTTCATTAAGTTCCTCTCTGCCCAACTCTCCAGCCTATCCAGGTCACGCTGTAAGGCAGCACAGCCTTCTGGCGTATCAGCCACTCCTCCCAGTTTAGTGTCATCAGCAAACTTGCTGATGGTACACTCTATCCCTTCATCCAGATCATCGATGAATATCCCACACTCAACATTTTCATTAATACCTTACTGTCCAAACACATTAACTTTGTTAACTTCACACAGTACTTGTGTGCACAGCTACATATTTGGTGAAAACACAAGACAGTCTGGCCTGTGCAATCAGGCATTTGTCATTATCTCAAGTGCAGAATTTTTATCAAGCAGTCCAGCAAAACTAGCGTGAAAAAGAGACGAAAAATCTGTAAATCAGAATAGTAAATGTCACTGTGGGCTTTGAACTACCTGTCTAGTAAAAGATCATGAATGTTCCTTTCTATCAGTGACTGTGCTTAAGCATAATTTATCAGCAAAGGGCTAATCCAGTCTCCCTTCTCAACATGGAGCTTCAAAGGTGATGGCAACTACCATCTCCTCCATTTTGTGTGCCTGAGGAAGATACAGCTCCTCTGGCAATCCTCTGACTATTTTTCATTCTTAGCTTCCACTGTTTCTAAGGCACTTTTTTGTACTGCTCTCTTGTTTTTTGTTCCATTATCTTCTGTAAAAATCTCGTCCAAAAGTGGTATTCAAAACTTTGGGTTTTTTGCTGACTATTTCTCTGTGAGTCGTGCTGGCATTTCCCTTCTGGCTTGTTTTGTTTATGCCCAGTTGTTTTTAATCCCCACTCCTCTTCCTTCAGCATCCTTTTCCTTCTTTAAGCCAGCTTTGTTGGTTTTGGTTGTTGTTCCACCCCCATGTTTTGTTCCCCACATTTCTTTCTGTGTTATTACAATTCTATTATTTGCTTCTCTTCAATGATTCGAAGCTGTAGTGGTGTTGCCACTCATCAGTCTTCCTGGAATACTCTTGTTTGTCAGTTTACTTCCTTTCTTCCTTCTACCCTTATTATCAAACAGAAGAATTAACATAACAGACAGCCATGTACCTCCATGCTCTTCTTGTCTCTTATTTTTGACATCTTTATTCCAGAACAAACGTAGTTCTATGTCAGTGTATTCTTGCCTTTGTTAAGAATATGCCTTTTCAAAGAATAGCAAGTCTGACAGTCTGCTCTAAAATAATCAATCAGATCTAACCTCCTCCAGATATATATTTATTATTTAAATAGAAATAGTCCTTAGGGGCCCAGAATCCTCAGTCTTGATTGTACTGGGTTGATTTTTAAGCCAGACAGTGTAAAAATATAGTCCTTGTCTCTTCTATGAAGGCCCATGAAGATGAGCATCACAGGAAAGTAAAGGACGTGGAAACATACTACAGGCAAATATACAAGCATGTATATATACACGCAGGGTCATTCCCAAATACAGGTCAGAGATAACAGACTTCATTAGCACAGTCAGACTTTCTTCTAAGAGACACCTCGTGCTACACAGAGGAGGCAGAACTCTCATCAGAGGAAGCAACCAGAAGAAAAGCCCTTTTACACATTTTATACAATGGCAAGAACTTGTGGTTCTTATGTTCCTAGCTCAGCCCACTTCAAACTGTGACTGAAGTAACAATAGATAACCATTAGAGAGCAGGCTACTTGCTAGCATGTGACAAAAAGTGCCAATACTTCCACTTCTCTACTTTTCTGAGTAAGAACTCCCCACTGAAACAATACTGTAAACAAGGACATGGGCAGTAATACTAACACTAGTAAAAATAATAGTGTACTGCCTAGAACTAAGACACATCATGGTAGGCACTCTACAAAAAGGGGAGAAAAAAGCTGTTTCCTGATCCCCAAAATATTCATCTGAATGTGAAGGGCTGATAGGCAGAATTTAAAAGAAAAACAGAAATGGAGAAATAACAAAGGCCAAGCTAATAGGTACTAGAAGAAAACAGCAAGTTTTTTGCTGAGGGAATACAGCAAATTATCTTTCTGGATGCATAATCTCATAAAACAAACTAGTCAGAGGTGAAAATGAGTCTCTTGATGATGGATAATAATTTTCAGACTTTTTCTTATTTCTTTTATTTTTGTCTAAGAAAAAGGGGCTTCTCTCCTTCAAAACAAAAAGCTGTATTTTAAAATCCTAATAGTCTGGATTTTTTTTTCAGGATAATATAAAATTGCACCTTCTCTTTCTGTCACAGCCTTGCTTATGTCACATCTGCATTTACACTAGCAGTTTTTCTGTTATGTTTTTTGTGTGACAGGCATATAGCCCAGCTGTCAAAGATATGCTACTTATACTGCTTCAGAAGGTAGCAAAGGTCCTTCAAACCAATATTGTACCTGAGTTAGCCAAAACTCCCCAGGGACCTGCTAACATATGTTTTTAAAGGTATACTTATGATTCTTAGAGGTTTTATTATCAGATTTTAATGATTTCTTAGAAATTGGCTTGTGCTGTTCTATTCCTTTTTGTTATTTATACTGTGGTGGTCTGTCTCACACAGACACTGTTTAGTAGTCTTCCTTTAGTGTGAAAATAAAAGAATATTTACTTTCATCCCTCAGTTACGCACCAGCAGACATATTGTAAACCACAGCCATCTAGATAAATAAATAAATAGATAGATAGATAGATAGATAGATAGATAGATAGATAGATAGATCCAAGTAATGCTTAACAAGAAAATGAATCTAATTACATTCTTCCATGCAACACATCCAGCTAATCAAAATAACAGTGGTATACTGTAGAACATTAAGGCTGTCATGCAGACCTTTAAAGTAAATAGGCTCATATTTAAATGACAAAACAAGGTCACACAGATATCTCTTATCTATGTACAGTTTAAATGAACTAAAGATGATTTGACCTAACCTCATATCTGCCTAAGCCTGAGTTTAGAGAGAGTTCAGAACTGAAATCCAGATGCAAGTTATCAAAAGGACCTCTATCTTTAATAGGCCGTTTTCAGATCTGAATATTTCCATTTTAAATTCAATAACTTTGCTCTTCAGGGCAACCGGAGCTATATTTCATATACGTATTACAGATATGTTCACAATAGGTACAGTGCCCCTAAAATATGCTGTCAAATAACAAGCATAAGGTCCTCAAGGGGCTGTATGGTAGCCCATACCCCAGACAGATTCTGGTCTGCATTAACTATTCTCTGTATAAACAGTACTGATCTAAAACACCTAAAGGAGGCAAGCCTTGAGTAAAACAGTGAACAAACTGAACTAACACTTCTCTGAAGCTGTATGCCCTGCTCTTCTAACCTAACATTCAAGTCCTTCGCATTTCCCTGTTCCATCCACTGAGTGTAAGTCACCAAAGCTCATCCCCCTTTGTTTTCAGGCAGGGCTGAATTCTCTTTATGCCAGGAAAAGTGCCTGCACATATAGACCCGACTGTAGGTATGTATTCAGTAGGAGAGGTAGCAACAGAAGGAAAAGAAAGGAAGAAAACAACTTTTACTTTTCTGCTTCCAGCAAAGGCATCTTATTCTTCAATGTATGTTCCCAGTACAGAATTGTATTTCTTCTTCTAATTTCCTTTACATTCAGAGAGAGGCTCTAACATTACAGATTTTTCAAAGAGGATGCAGCTTTCTGCTGCTAAAAGCCTACAGCAGAGCCTCATCCTCATTGCAGGAGCGATACAAAACAGGACAAAGTCCTGTCATTTGCAGCAAGGCAAGTATGCTGCCAGGTTTAAGAACGTATATGAGAAATGTGAGACAATAACATACTGGGGAAAATACTGTTAGGCTACAATGTTATGTTCTGGAGTGGCTGAGAAAAAGAACAGGGGAATTACATCCAGAAGTAGCACTGTACGTTTAGCAGAAAGCTATCAGAAATATATACAGAGAGAAGGGTATGGCAAAATGATTGTTGATGAAATTGCCCCAATTGCTTCACTACCCGAAACTGAAACCTATTAAAGAAATGTAAAAGGAAACAAAAACTACTGAGGAGGAAATCCTATCTTCTCCAGCCCAATTTTGATTAGGAGTGCCAATACTTTATGTGGATTGTCATTAGTACTTTTCTAGACATTTCCCAACTGAAATGAGCACACATGTAGTACGACCAGAAACTGAAACGAGTCCATATATAGTACAACCAGGAGGAGTCTGTGAGATTCAGAGGACTTTTCTGGAAAGAGGGATAGACAGTATGCCTCCACAGTTTTTTCAGACTTGATCACGAGAGAAGGACTATTAGTAAGCTAAAATACAAACCAAGACAAATTACTGTTACCAAAATAAATTATTTTAGTTCACAAGTTCCTGGCTGGAAAAGCACATTGGCACTTCACACAAGTGAAGAACTCTTTTCAAAGATACTCTTACAGACCCGGTGACTGCAAAATACAGACCTGAACAAAGGGGAATGATTAGAGGGCTGGAATGAAGGAGAATAATTCAGAGGACTGGAACACTTATCCAATGACGAAAGGCTAAAAGAGTTGGAGTTGTTCAGACTGGGAAAGAGAAGTCTCTGGGGAGATCTTATTTCAGATTTTCAATGTATATAGGAAGCTTATAAGAAAGACAGAGAAAGACGTTTTACCAAAGTCTGCAGTGACAGGGCAATGGGCAATGGTTTTAAACTGAATTAGGGTAGGTTTTGACTGGACAAAAAGAAGAAATTTTATTATGAGGATGCTGACGCACTGGAAGAGGTTGCCCAGAGAAGTTGTGGATGCCCCATCCCTGGAGGTGTTCAAGACCAGGTTGGATGGGACTTTGAGCAACCTGGTCTAGTGAAAGATGTCCCTGCCCATGGCAGGGGGGTTAGACTAGATGATCTTCAATTGCCCCTTCCAACCCAAACCATTCTATGATTCTATGATGCTGTGACAACAATTTCTTTTGCTATTTCTCCTACATAGACCCCACTGTTAGATCTGGTGTAAAGTCAAAACAGACCGCAGTGTATACAGTACCCGTCGTATATGTCTTCAAATCTTTGTGTGCTGTAGTAACCTCTTGGAACAGGATTTTCCTGCTAACTTGTACCTATTTTACCTTTATCTGCTTAATATTTTTATGCCTTGACATAGCAAGCTACCACTGGAATTCGTTTCATAACCTTCCTTGGCATCTTTAATCACAGAACTAATTTGTTCTGTATTTACTACTTCTAACTCACTAGAAATTTCACATTACATTTAGCAAATGTCATGGAGGTATTCTCATAATCCTTTACTGGTCAAAAACAGGAACAGCTGAGCCTCAGAATTATTTCCTAAAACTGGGTAGCCAACACAGTGAAAGAATCAGTTCAAACTACAAGGATCACACCTGTAATGTTTGAGAATTGAATGTTTATGGACGGAAAGACAGCATGCTCATGTAAATTCTTTGATAAACCTTTTGGTGTCTTGGAAAAATGAAGAGTATGTGAAGAAAGCATTTAGATGGAGGAGTGTATCTTTATAAATGGTTCTTCAAATTGATCCTTAATACACTCATAAACTCAAGTTACTTGATTAACTGATACCAGTTGTGTACAAGATAATGAGATCAATGATACATCTAACAGGAAGAAACACAGAAATAGAAGCAGAGAAGATAAAAGACAGAACAATGAGTGTGAAAATATTTCTAAAGTCTGTGCTGCAGATTCTGTCTCAATCTCTGATGGATTCCTTTTCTCACCCCACCCTAGGGCAACTGGAATTTATAATTGCTCTGTAATTTGCAGTCCTGTGCATTTTTCTGTACCTATCTGACACAGAAATGTTGAAGCAGGTATTTGCTACTTAGCAAGAAGTAGGAATTTGAGGTATTAATGCCACAAAAAAAAAGCAAAGAACAGAGTAAGGATTCAGCAAAAAAAGGACTGCACTAGTATCTAGTGCTAATTTTTCAATACTGTACAATAATTGTTTAGATAGTACTTTAGATATGCAAGTATCCTAAGATGTCTTAAAATAAAATCAATAAGACCAGCCATGGAAACACAGCTTAGCCTTAGGGTAAAATTAAAGGGAAAACGTCAGACCAAATTAACCTTACGAGAAAGTGAGTTTGAAGATTCCTGAAGCATATGGAAACTCAGCTTCCAGAAATGGAAAGCACTTTTGAAAGCACTATTGTCAAGACATACCTGTATGTAACATATGTAGGTGAAAATGTTGGTCTAGCAGGGATAATGCATACTAAGCCATAAAGGCACTCTATAAAATTGTAAAATTAACCTGCAAAATAGCTTGGAGACAAGAATGCAATATAGCAAAATGCCGATTAGTCAACCATTGCTTACTGACAGTCTCTCTTCTCCAAAATTAAAGCATTATGTCTCAGCCTGCACAGTGTATATGTTTGTGGGCTTTTTTTCTTCTTTTATCTCAGCTCTGTCTCCTATAGATATTAACAGTTAAAATATTTCAGGCATGTTTAAGCTTAGTGTTGCAAAGACACAAGCAGTCAATGCATAACAATTTTGCTGTGGGTACATTTATCTCAGCTAACAGGTGGATGAGTGACTTGCCAGGACAATAATTTCATTTAAGTAGTAAAAGAAAAAAGATGAAATAAGAATAATAATTAAAATGTCTGTCTGTCTGACTGAATTTTAAATTTTAAAAATGAATCTTAAAATGTAAATGTAAAAAAAGATGTAATTTAAAAGGATGATTTTTTTTTTAAATTCTGTCACCACCTAATTAGTTCTGTTCCCTATTATGTTTGAATAGCAAAGTTTTCAGACTTAAAATATAGATTTTCATTGCTTAAAACCACGATTATTAGTTCTGTACAAACTGACAATCAGTCTCTGTTTGCTGTTCATGGTCATATTGTATTATTCCAAAGGGAAAAGAAATGAAACGTTTGGCACAATATGCCCCATTGTTATTAATGTAGTCAGTTCTATTCAACTGTACTTGAACGGTGTTATTCTAAATCCATTGTAACAGAAGGAAACAACATTGCAGCATGACCTTATGAAAGTATTTCTCAAGTTTATAAAATTCATAATTCAAGCACCTTCTCTTTGAAATCATTCTGCAAAATACTTCATTGGACTTTCTGTAATAGTCACATATGTTAAACTCAGCTGTCACAGATGCTTCCACTACCTTGTCTGATAACTGTTTTGTGTCACAACATGACCTTCTTTCTCTTAAAAACCAAAGCATGCTTATTATACTTATGTAAGGGAAAGAAATCCTCACTTTAAAAGCTTATATTTTTGTCTCTGTCTGCAAACAATGTAGCCTATGTGCATGTATCCTTTTTAGCCATGTTGCATACACCTCATGATTTTCATAAAAATTATTGTTTAACCATCACCAAAAAGATGTAGGTGTTATGTTTTGCTTTGCTTTAACACTGTGCTGCATGCATGTTATTTCACTCATGATTCAGTATCTCACTTTTTTAAAGTGATATATTTGTCATTTTACATTAAAATCTCTGAAATAGCAAATATTAATGAATTTGTAATAAACTTGAAATGACACCTTAATAGGTTGTAATAGGCATGTACAAATGTCTTCTCCAGGAGTGGCAAATTCTACGAGACTGAGATATTGATCATTAGCACAATGATCCATGTCACAAGCACCTCAGTTTATCATAATCTCATTTTCTTAATGACATAAGTAAGCATTTTAATTCAGGAGATACTCCAATAAATCAGCATAGTATTGCATGTGAATGCTAGCAGAAAGAACATTACTTTGTTGGATGAAAAGGTAAAATATTTTCAGCAAACACTATGAGAACAGCAGAAAACTGTGTCATGATCTTGATAACATGGTTACTAAATTAACCTCTAAGTTACCTGAGTAAGCTGAGACTTCAGGAAATTTCCCTAGTGTTGTAACCCAAAGTTTGTGGGTTTTTTTATTCTGTTTATTTTTTCACTCTTCAGAGAACTTAAAGCTGTATAAATTAGTGTATTTAAATGATAATAGCAAAGCTGTGTGTAAATAAATATTTTTTTTCTGCTAAAACTTGCTGCTCAGAGAGTCCCTTTGTATACTGGCTTTGTGTATTCTGTGAAAAAAAAAAAAAAGAAGAGCTGGGTGCAAAGAAGCTATCACTAAGCATCAAGAGTACTGAAAAGTAACAGCCGCAGAAGGGAAAATCTCTTGCTCTGATTCACTATGCGCTATCACTGTAATGTAGGGTAAAAATTGTACTGCAGTCAGATGTTGAGAAAAGAAGGGGCAGTGAAACTCTGACAACACAGAGATGTGTACACAGAGGTACATGGCTAAACAAAAAGAAGGTTTTTTCTCCTGTGATGCTCTGGCAAGCATCCATCATCCAAGAGATATGAAACATTAAGCGTGCCAGTAGGGAATACTCAGGCTTAACTAAGACAAGAGGGGTAAGAGATGGTATGAGAGAGTGAAAACTACTGTGATCATGATAGACATGGCTGGGGTAAAAATGACCCAAAGAGCGGGTCAGAGAGAATTCTTTTCCTATCAGAAAGTGATGATTCTCTGAAAACATTCCCTTTCACATAGGTGCACAAATTTTGAGGTTGTATCTTTCAGAATGTAAAACTGATTAAAAGTATGATAAAGAGAAAAAAAACACCTAGTTTCAGCCTTTTGGGGGAATATCTTTGGATTCTCCCTTTTTGCATAATTTTTTTGCTGTTGATTACAATTCAACAATACAGTATAATTTGTATTATTTTTTCTTTGTGTATATATATGCCTTATAACAAAAAAATTCTGATGGACGTCAAACAATATCTGTTCCTTTTCATCAACTGCTGATATCTTTCATTTTTTTTATTTTGAAATTGTAGATTATTTACAGAAGAAAACAAACAAAAACCCAAGCAATCCACTTTTCCCAGGCAGTACTAAACCATCTGGTCACTCCTGCTATATGTATCACTAAAATATTACCTTTTTATAAGAATCATAAAATCATATGTATATTTCTCTTGCTTGAAAAAGTATTAAACCTTGGATTCAAAATTAAAATCAGAGTATATGTATTAGATCAGTCTGCCATTATTATTAAATGGCACTTTCTAAACTGTAGGTGCAATCTTGGCTTGAATAGCTGTTGACCAGTAAAGACCAAAATTTGCCTTGAGGATCCTTTAGAGATAATCTTCTTAGGATGGCTATCTCAACAGTGGACCCAAATACTGTTAAAAACTTTCATACAATACAACTCATGAACCAGTTAAACATAACATTTTTATCTGCATTAAGAATGGTAAGTTGTGAAGATCTGAAAGTCTATTCATTGAATTGTTCCCAATGAAAAGATCAATAAGTTTTTTGTATGGACTCTTGATTTTACCATCAACAAAAAAAATCTTTGTGAAGCAGATTTTAGAAAGAAAATAGGTTTTGTAATCTTGCACAGTTGAGGACACAGATTTTCAATTCTCTGCATTATACTAACTTCTTTCCTTCAAGTAGGCTTCACATTTAGGCTGGAAGGATGTAAATGCACCAACTGTTTAATGCTGGAGTTTTAATAATAGAACTTGAACAATACATGTTTTCCTTGCCATTGATCTCTGTGCATTTGGATATGCAGACTTAGGGAGGATCTACTGACTGTTGTCATCCAAAGTTCTTTATATGGATTCTTTTTGGTGCTTTGCTAGAAGCCCTTGTAAAAAATCAAAAACGTGAACTTTTGTGGGTAATAGTTTGTCAGAATCTTGTTAACCTGAAGGCAGAATAATTTATTTCTCAAAATACACAAAAAATAAAGTGTAGTTCAAGTATCTACTTTAAGTGCCTGGGAAAGACTTGGAACACCATTAAAGTAGCACTTATGTTATAAAATGTAAATATAAATGAGACTTCTCCTGTCAATTGAGTATAATTTAAAGATTTGCCTTTTTCTCTGTGTGGGTTAACAGTCAATTCAATTGACTAGAGGTCAATTCAGCATGCCTTTTTTTTTTCTAAGTATGTGAAAAACAGTAGGTTATTTTTGGTAGTATTGTTTTTCAACTTGCCAGTCATTTCATCCATATATTTAAAATGGTTTAGGTACGTTGCTTCTATCAAAAGCTAAATTTTAATTTCTTGAGGCAGATCTTGCTCATGTCATTCTTGTTACTCAGCACAAATATTTAATAAAAAGTCATACAAAGTCTGTTGGAAATGGGACACAAATAAAATGTACACAAACAAAACCAGGAATGACCAAGCTACTACAGTAAAATAAAGATAAAAAATAGCGCCATTTTTAAAGCTGTTCTAAATCTTGGGAAATATAACAATTTTCTTTTAGTCTACTCACTTTGGACATACATGAGACAAATAGGACCAGAAGCAAAATGTGATCTAACCACCTAACCATGAAACATTTTTCTCCACAGTGCAAGACAGATCAATGCATTAAGTGTCAAGATTTTCATGGAAAGAAGAGGACGCCTCAAAACTGAAGCCCCAAAAGCCCAGCTCATGTGTGGAATATTGGCAAATATATAATGCTGGCAAACACATATCATGTGGATATTGGCAAAAAGTAAATCCTGTCATGTTGAGATAGGATTGTATGCTCAAAATCATTCAGGACTCAAAGTCTACAGTATTATTCTAGTAGTGTGTGCTTACTTTTATTTCAAAAGTGAAGCAAAGATCACTGTTTTCTTTAAAATAAGCTTTGTTCTAAATATTTTTTCTGAGTATACACATGCTCCAAGGCACAGGCAACCAGGGGATTCAGTACTTCACTGCCCTCACTAGTTGCTTTGATATTAGTTCTTGCAGAGAAAAAAATGTTCAGTTCACATCCTTTAATCCTTCTGTACTGAAGAGTTGTATTGTTTTATTAAAGGCCCGTAATTAACAGGCAATAATTAATGAGGGAACTATGCATTTACGAGAAAAATAAAAAGTTTAAAATATAAACCAAAATACTGGATGCTTGCAACGTTGATATACTGCAGATTTCTAAACATCCTTTTCTAATCCATCCCAAAGAATTCTCATACATACAGAGACACACAGCCTGCTCTCCCCAGCCGTGGGGACTGCAGCCAACAGCACCCATCTGCCTCACCCACTCCGTTTCCTCCCCAGGATCCCCAAGGTTTCTCTGGACTGCTTTACTGCAGCAGTCTGGTTGGGACCACAGGTAAACGTGAATCTTACTTACAATACTTATTTGACAGGAAGAAGGCTTTAGAGCTAGCTCCAGCTCTCAGGACTGTTATGTATTTTATATTAATCACTGACAAACCAAAATAAAGATAGTAGCTCCTAAAAAAGTTTTTGAGACTACATGCACTTGTAATGACTCTCTCAGGGGGAGAGTTTAGCTTGGACTCTTCTGTAAAACAAAAACACGTGGTTTCAAGGACTCTAATATAGAAAAAGGATTTCAATCTGAGTTTCCAACACCCTGGCTAATCGCTCTATGATTTGAGGTATTGAGAAAGAAAAGCAGAGATTGTTTCATTTGTCCTGTGAAAAAAAATTAGAATCACTTGCTGAATTCTGTGCAGAGTGCAATCTCCTAGGCATCCTCAGAGAATGCCTGCAAAGATTAACCCTCTAAATTTGCACAGGAGCAGTTCTTAGTGACTGAGTGGCTGACATATTAAAAGCTACTGTGCCTATGGAACCTAGTTCCATCCAGAATTAGACAGTATATGGAGTACACTGTTTAAAATTAATTTTGTTTAAAATTAATTTTACAATAAGCATTAGGGGTTTTCTTTGTTTGTTTCCTGTTTTACAAATGTGGTCTTCAGCCTCTGTGTCCTTTAGGACACCATCTTGAAAATACCATGTGTTTAGAAAATCAAAGTCCCTATACTTTTAGGAGATTACATAGTTATTTCAAGGTGAAGTACAAAGAAATTAAGAAAACAAGTTGCAGTTGCGTCTTGCTGAAAAACAAAGTAGAAAAGACTTTTTCCCATGAACTATTTTCCTGTGAGGTAGTGCATATAGTTCCAATAGATTGGCTGACGTATTGTGAGCTGCCATACTTCTTGATCACAATGTGATTTGTTTATGTGCCAATTCCCTTAATGACACTTGGAAATTTGTCAGTACAATTCAAAATCTACTGCTGCCAAAAAAAAAAAAAAGATAACAGGCTGCTTCTGAGTGAGAACTTTCTTGCTAAACTTAACTATAAAACTGTTGCCTTTGAGACTTTCTGACATTACTGTTGGCACAAGAAACGAAGTTAAAACTGGGCAAAGGAAGAGAAGTATGATACTGCTAATGGCACATTTCTTCCTCAATATGTGGGTCACACACCAAGAAAAGGACTCCTAGATAGTCCCCTTTGCTAATGTAACTGATTTTAACTTTCTACTCTAATACTAGTCTGTTTTGTTCTTGACCTTATTCTCACTCATTCTCACTCTTTAGAGTTAGCTGTGAAGATCTCTTAAATAATTCTGCAATGCTAGATAGCACTTGTAGTCTGTTGTTTATGAATGTCCAGAAAAACACCAAATGGTTGATTCTGGTCATTCCATTTGGAATTATATTGCATTACTATATCATACCCGAAGTGTTTTACAACAGAGATACCTTCAGGTTTTTTCTGCTTTCTACTACTGTTCTATTGAATAAGCAGATACTGCATTTCCACTAACCTCAGACAAGAACCCATGGTCTGTACCCAAGAAATTCAACTAAATCAAGCAGTGAAGTCTTCAGGCTCTAAGTGCAAAATGCCTGAATGTTAATCCAGCCAATTTGCTTACCAAACTTCATTCCACTTAAATAGAAATGTTTAAAAGTGCCTGTTACCTTGCAGCCTCACATATGCCTTGTCAAGCAGAATCCTCAGATATTAACTCAATTACTTCCTTCTCAATAACTTTGCTAAATCAAATAAAACTTCCATAATAAAAACAATTAACAAACTACCTAACAAACTATAAGGAGCATTCATTTTCAAGAAGAAAATCTTTCATCAGATTCCAACACTGAAAGCAAAAGATTTAAATCCTATAGATACACAACATTTAACACCTGTAGTAATCCACTGTAATCCCTTTGCTCATCGAATACTTCTTATCTACTGTTTTGGGGATGTATAATATAAAAACAAGTTTCAAGCCAAGTGAATCAGAAAGATAAACCCATTCTTAGGTCCCACTGATTTTCAGGTTATTATCCTAGAACAAAGTCTCATATCTTACTGTATCATCAATTGCCAGAATGAGCCTCTACCTACAGCAATAACTGACAGTGAAGAACTTCAGGGGGAAAGGGAGTAGGGGGGAAGAAGCATGTGGTTTATGTTATCTAATTTCTGACTTTTTTTGCCTGATCATTAGTATTCCATTCCACATGATTGCTAGCTCTTCTCATTTACCCATCTCTGCCTCTCCCTTTGTTTTTCTTTTTTTTAACATCTGCAGTAATTATTCTAGCTGAAGTTTTTGGTTATTATGTTTTTATTGACATTTTTTTACTTAAATTTTACAAGCATGTTAGCTTCCTGATCCCCCTAAGAATATCTGCTTGAAATCCATTTGCTCTTCCCTTTTCTCTTTCTTGCCTGGGGCAGTGTATAAAACACAACTGAACATAGTTCAATAGTTAACCAGTGCAAATACCTTTAATCCTGATAGGTTTGGACCACATGGAGTTATTAGAATCCATGTACCTTCTTTCTACTCTCTCCTGCAATTTCTGATTGAGAGAAACTTAAATTGTTTTGAACAAGAATTGACTCTCCTCTACAAAATATATCAGCGAGTTTATTCTTCCTCCTTTCATGAAATTCTTCTGATACTACTGGCTTTTGCATCTTTCCTTTCCTAAGCTCCTATATCATATTTCTGAGCTCCTATCACAATGATAAGTTCATAGTTAGTACTTGTTTGCTGAGCAATATCAATCCTATATATTTCATTCCTGGGACCCGTGGCCTGTACTTGATCACATAATTTTAAAACAAAAATCACTATTTACAATTTAGATGTTTCATCAATCTTAAAAATCTGTCCAGAATTATCAGATTTTTTTAAAAAAAGAGGAAACTCCTTTTGTAACCACTAATAGGATCATTTTCTTTTTTATGCACTTGAAAGAAGACCCTATATGCTTTTATGACATTCACCTATTGCTAACAATATTTTCTTTCTTGTGAACTGCTTCTTCTGAGAACCAAGAGTGGGGGTTTGTTTTGATTTGGTTTTAATTATTTTCTTTTTCTAAAATGTTATTAGGAACTACAAACACCAACTGGAGAAAATGGAAGAAAATCCAAAAGACATCCTCTGCAGGACAACCAGAACGTTCTTAATGGTAAATATAACTTTTTATGTTTCATAAAGCTCCATAATTACTTGTCTGTGTTGATCCCATTTCTGTCTACAAACATCAAGTTCTTGCTAAAAGCTTTTTTATAGGTAAGAAGTGTCTAATCTGGTTAAATTCCTCTTTTGTCCTTTGGAATATAATTTATATCACCACCATAAAGTCAGAAAATACCCAGAAAAAAATTGGATGTTTTTTCTAGTAAATAGAACTCACAATTTTGTTGAAGGACTGTTTTGTTTGTTTGTTTGTTTAAAGGAAAATCTATGCAACTTAAAAAGATTAAAATTCTCCTCAGCAGACAAGATCCAGAGCTAATGTCAATCAGTGCAGTTAGGTGTGTTTCAACCATTTGGACCTAGTGAAAATATTCTACTACAATAATACTAAGAAAAACTTAATCCCCTCACTCTGTGCCTTGTATTCCCACTAACAGCAATAAGTGTATTGCAAGCATGATGTACTCTTCTGGCTTAATCTAAATTGACAATAGTTTGAAACATTGTTTGGAGGTCAGTGAAGATTTTTTATTTCCTCTTCAAAAAGGAAAAAAATGAGAATGCCATACAGTGTGCCCTAACTTTGGTGAGGTAGAGGATTGTTAGGATGTTTTCTTTTGAGTTAATGACACATGTCTGCTTAGTTGAGATAATAAAACTCTTTGCATTAACAGCGAAATCAGTTTCTGGCTGACAGTCTAGTATTAGCTACTTTTTTTCTCAGCAATTGGATCCATTTCTTCTAGGGCTGCAGCAATCCTGTTCCTGTATGGGTAGTTAAGCAAACCTGCCTTTGTGCTATTAACATTATGTAAATGAAGCTAAAATTCTTAATGCAATGACGCTTTTGCTATAAAATGTGCTGTAGAGGGAAAAAAGTTGATAATAAAAACAGGCATATTCACAGAAAACAGAGAGAAGCAGCTAACTTCCCATTTATTTTTGCATACTTCATAACCATTCTACATAAAATTCCAAACAGCCCTTTGAAGTTATGCATTAGCGTAATTACACTATAATAAGTTTTCATGTTGTTTTTGTTTTTCATTAATTTCTCATTGTCTTACACAAAGTTGAACTACACTGGCAGTATGCATTTTGCTTAGGGCTAGTCCTTCTCCTCACTCCCCACACTCACATCAAAACAGTTTTAGTTCAAAGGAGGGTCCTTGATAGTAGTAAGTACAGAAGAATCCTTCCCTCCTTCTTCCTGTGCCTGGCTGAAGGATTGCGTGTGCCTGCTGCGCCGGCGCCTGACTCCCTGCAGATCCAGCTGCAGCCCCCACGCTGGAGCAGAGCTCTGACACACTTCCAAGGGGTAGTGGTGGTGAGTCTGTGCAGTGGTGCCACAAGTCCCACTCAAGTCCCAGTTTCCTGCTAGAAATAAAGCACAAAGAGCTTCTCACAAAAAATGTCCCTCATTAGTCCCATTAGCGCCATTTCCCAACTAAAGTTAGCTTTTTCAGTAATATCATTTTTATGGAACAGTTTTACCTTTATCAGTCTTAGGGCCTTACACTCTTGCTATAAAACAGTGAGTATGGAATAGTAGAACAAGTCAGACACAATGTGTGGTATTATCCCTGTTGCTGACTGACCGGCCTTGTAGTGCAGGTTACCCTCTGGCTCTTTCTGAAACTTTATAGGATGAAGGCCATTAGGATTTTGCTCTGCCTTTGAGCTTCTTCCTGTTTAACAATATCTTCCCTGCATTGGGCTGACCAAAACAGGATACCATCCCTCCATGTACTGGCTCTGCTCCAATTAATACAGCCCAGGATGCTGCTGGCTCTCCTTGCTGCTAGAGCACTGCTGTCTCATGCTCAGCTTGCTGTCTTTTCTGCAGAGCTGCTCCCCAGGTCTTCCTTCCCAGGTGCAGTGATTTTAATTTGTCCTTGTATTTCGTGAGGTTCCTGGTGCCCCATTCTTCCAGCCTGTCTAGACCCCTTTGCCTTACCCTCGTAGCATATTGACTGGTTATCCTAGTTTGGTGTCATCTGCAAACTTGATGAGAATGCACTTGATCACCCCATCAATTATGAAGTTGTTAAACAAGACTGGTCCCCCAGGATACATCCCTGCATTACTCCACTTGCTACTGCTCTCTGGGTAGAGTAGAACTTATTAACTACTACCATCTGAGTCCAATCATCCAAACTGATGGATCATGCAACGCGTCTGGTCCATCCGTCTAGACCTTAAATGGGCCATCCTAACTTTGATACAAGAATATTGTAGGAGCCAGTGTTGAAAGACTTATAAAGTTGAAGTAAATTACAATCCTGAGTCTCCCTTCAATCACAGCTCTAGTCCGTTTATCATAGAAGGCAACCAGGTTCATCATGTGCAATTTACTGCTGGAAAGCCCATGATTTTCCCAGGGACTGAAATAAAACTCACCCACCTCTGGTTTCCAAGATTGGCCAGTTTGCCTTTTTTGAAGCTGGGTGAAACTGTTGCCTTTCTCCAGTCAGCAGAGACCTACACAGTCTTCACTCCCATCTAACTCAAAAACTGTAGAGTGGCTTTGTAGGGACCTTGTTCAATTCCCTCAGTTTACTTGGACGCAGCCCAACAGATCCCATATATATGTAAGGGTCCATGTGAATCTTGTAATCAAAAGCATTTACTATAACATTAAAGTGGAAATATCTTTCTGCGTATTTTCTCAGAAATGTTAAATTATATCACTTTTCTAGATAATAGTAGATATAAACCCTGACCTGTGAAGCTTTGCCAGGTTTTTTTTGCATTAGAGCTAGAAGTGAACCCCAGAATGGAGTATTGTTGCAATACAGTCCTTTTGTATGTCATGTCCTTGATCTACTGAGGATTATTGTTCTGTTTTCCTTGCTGACAGACAGTACATTAAGAACCTGTGGTATGAAATTCGTAGTTTATGTTCTGTACTCACTTTCTGTTATTTTCTAGTTCCTGGTTACCAGTATTAAAATACAGATAATTCTATGTGTCAGGAGACAACCAATAGCATAAGAAGCTGGTTTCACTGAACCATGAACTGATAGTATTCTAGAAATGCTGTTTCTCTGTAAAAATCATCACATGCGGAAGAGAGCTTGGCAGAAAAAGAACTTTCAAAACCTGAAACTTTGTTTCTGTTCCACATTGGAATGGCCACAAATGTTCTTTAGAGAATTTTATCAAAAAATTATTTTTTTCAATATAATACCTGAGGGTTTTAATTCATTTCTTTTTCTCTCTCTTTCTCGTTAAAGGTGACCAGAGAGCCCTGGATTGCAGAAAACTTTCCTTTGAAAAACTATTTGAAACCAATATGCCTCTCAGGAAACATTTTGACTTCTATAAAATTACATTTAGTCACAGCTGTTCCAGACAGAAGAATAATCATAATACAGAAAAGCTGCCCAGACCTTCTAACATAATGATGGAACCCTTATTTATAAAAATTTGAATTTCTCAGACTAATGAAAGAGATAGAAGTTAGGATAGTAAGAAAAGTAGGTGGACTAAGATAGATAATTATATATTTGATTTCTAAAGTTAGATAAAGAGAAGAAAAGAACGTTGATTGCTTTTTTGTGGATATTTTGGGGCTAACATGGATGGGTTAAATCAATAAATCATGTCCTGGGCTGGATCCACAGGGACATTACTAGCAGAAATAAAGATGTGATCTTCCCACTCTACTTAGTGCTTGTCAGTCCACACCTGGAGTATTGTGCCTAGTTCAGGTCCTCACAATTCAAGAAAGACATGAATAGATTGGAGACGGTCCAAAGGAGGGCCACGAAGATGATCAAAGCACTGGAGAACCTACCCTATAAGGAAAGGTTGAAGGTCTTCTCTCGCTGGAGAAAAGAAGGCTCAGGGAGTAGGTCATCACAGTATTCCAGTACTTAAAGGGTGGCTACAAAGAGGAGACTCTGTCTTCAGAAGGAGTCATGTAGAGAAGACAAGGGCAATGGGTACAAGTTGCACAGGGAGAGGTTTCATGTCAACACAGTAATTTATTTTTTTTTACAATAAGAACAATTATTCACTGCAACAACCTCCCCAGGAACACAGTAAAGTCCCCATCACTGGAGGTTTTCCACATGCAATTGGACAGGGTGCTAGATAATCTCATTTAGGCTCCTTTTCCCACAAAAATGTTGGACCATGTTGTCTTCTGAGGAACCCTCCAACCTGGGTTATTCTATGATTCTTTCAACAGGTTTATATAATCTAGCTTGATTTTTTTCCTGAAATGTTCTAACGGTGAAGCTCTTTCAGCACTGAAGATTTTGCTTTTTTAAATGACATAAAAATGTAGAGGTAAGGAACAAGGTCACTACAAGTTTCTTCATATAAATGGTAACAGCATTCGAACCATTAGTCAACCTGTTGCATATTTAGAGGTCTGTACACAAAAATACCAGTACTCTTCATTATCATATGTGTAGAGGATGTAGGAACACTCACTTGACCATTCTTACCACATGGCATGACATGTTATCAAAATATGCTGATTGTATCACTGGGAATCTTCTCTCTTATGTGTGGGTTTGAATGCAAGTTCATACCTTTGAATGTAATTAAAATTTGTTTTTCCTTTTCCTTTCTATAGTCACAAAAGAAATCAAATGCAACCCTTTGCAAGGTTAATGTTGTTTAGGGAAGCATAATTTTGATTTGTTTTTTTGAGTTTTTTTTTTTCAATTATAATCCTAGCAAAGTGTTACAATGATTGGAAACAGTTTGTTTTGAAAATATTCTCCCTGGATAATAAGTTCGTATAGTCACAGTTCTAACAGTACAAACCAATGCTGGGTTGATGAAGCATTTCTGTTATAAACCTTAACTCTTACTCGCTACAGGTTTTGGCAAAATTATTTTTTGGTAAGAGATTTCTTATACAAGAAATGAGATGTGACTTTCTTCTATGGAATATTTGATCAAATCCACTTCCAATTATGTGTTAGCCAGTGAACTTAGTGAGTTAACATATCTTGAAAACAACAGTGAAGTATCTAGGCTGTATTATCCATTGGTCTATAATTTATAACAAGAAAAGTACATATCTCTGCTAAAATAAAATACCACTAATGATGATTTTTCATTCAATTTTCCCTTAAGACTAAGGGAATAGAAATTCTGACCCTTAAAATTGGTGTATGTAACTCTGTCGTCCCTTTACATAACATATTTTTGTCTAGATCCACTCCACAGAGAATATAGGTCTTTTTCAACCTTGAATTATAGTCTCTTAATCAAACTATAGCAAGTTACATATTTACTTATGACCTCAGTTCTATTAGACCCTGTTTGGCCAAAACAATGTGTGATTGTAACACCTGGATTTACTGTTGTCTTCTGCTTAAAATGACTGAAGTTTGAATTGGCAGTAACACCAATGAAACTATATGCTCTAGTACCACATTTTATACTAGCAAAAGTAAGAAATCTATTTAATGTAAATTCTGCATATTTGCAGGTCTGTTGCTCTCAAAACTGTGCATCATACAGCATGTGAATTTTTTAGGAAGTAGGATGCCTTTCCCATTGCTGTCTAGCAGACTCTACAGTATATAGACATAGTGAAATGTTGCAATATTTATCTTGCAGTATTCCTGTGAACCTCACCTTTCATTTAGTAAACAGCAGTAACATTTCTTGGTTTTCCTTATTTGTATCAGCCGCCTATTGGTGGAAATGTACAGTTCTTTTCTAGTTACATCTACAGTAAGTAAATTCAGTAAGCATTAGGGCAGGGCATAAGTGCTTGAAGATCAATAATAAGGATCAGCTTATAACCGTGTGTTTTGATATGGAAATAGAGTCCACCAAAAATACAAACCAAACAAAGCTTTTCTTCTAATGACTTACAGGCTGTCCAGAGAGGTTGTGGAGTCTCCTTCTCTGGAGATATTCAAAACCCACCTGGATCCATTCCTGCCCAACCTGCTCTAGGTCAACCTGCTTTGGCAGGGGGGTTGGACTAGATGACCTCTGAAGGTCCCTTCCAACCTCGACCATTCTGCGATTCTGTGATTCTGTGACTTACAAAGATGTTATGGTGGCAAGAATTTTTACAAGAGTCCGCAGGCATACTGGAAACATATTTGTCGGAAAGATCCATTTTGGTGTTACTAAGTAACAAATGATATCAGCTGACAATAACTGAAGCCTAGAAAATTTAACGAATAAATATCATGTATGTTCTTATTATCCCCTAGACAATTAATAATGACCACTGCTGGAGGAAGAAGTCTTGGCTAGAAGTATCTCGATCTGAACCACTACAAACATTTTTGTGTAGTTGCATTCTGAATTAAAGAACTTATTTTTTTAATTTCTGCTTCTAAGGAATTTTTGAATATCAGTTTTACATCCTGATCAAACGCATTTCAGTTTGGGAATTTTTCATGGAAGTTGAAAATTCTGAATTTCATTCCATGACTTTTTCATTTCACACAGTGTTTAGGCTATTTCTGAATAGAAGGCTGAAATAGGTAGATAAGTGTTGACAGTGGCAATTAAAATGAAATTGTTGCGTATTACAGAATACTGTACAGATAGTGTCACATTACCACATAGCAATCTTAAATGTAATCCATCGTATCTGTCTGCTTGTCAGAACAGAGCCAGAGAAAACTTGACTTGGCCAGGCTTGAATATTTAAATCCAAGTAAAGAAGTGAATGAAAACTACACTAAATAAAGGAAATGGATGTGAAAGAGGCACCTGCATCCTATGAGACTGTTGATTTTTGACTGGGCGAGGTAAATTTTTGTTTGCAGATAGACTTCTCTGTTATTTTTTTAATTGATTATTTGTAGACCACGCCATGTATCAGTATGGTAACATACTTTAAATAGTGGTTTCCCACAACATTTACTCATGTTAAACTGATAACAAGTAAAGGCCCGTGTTTTCTTTTTTCCCCTGTCATTCATTTCAGCAACTCCCTTTGACTTTCAATGAAATTGTGCTGTGTTACACCCTTGTAATGAACAATCAGACTGGTAAAATAAGCAGGCAGATTGAAGTAGGGTAAGGTCAGGTGAATTAATGAGAAATGCATTTAGTATAACTAGCAGATTTCATCACATCTCACTGAGTAAGGCAAAGAGTTCAGAAGAATAGGAAGATGAAAACTTATGTTCTTAATATCCAACATACTTCCTACACTAGAGACAATCAAGGTGACGGGGAAGGGAAAAATGTAAACTAGTATTCTAGCAGAAAGATTTTTTAAGCTTTTTACTAGAAATGTATCAGTTTACTAAAATCACATTCATCACCATGTCTCCTTTTCCTTTGGCTCACTGAAGACATCTCATATAGACATCTCAAGTGGTAGGGGTAGGAGAAACTGATGTCCGTCTGAGTCTCTGAGACACCAATAATACCATGCCCAGGGAACAGAAAGGTAAGCTACCGGTATTCCAAGTTATTTTTTTTTCCTCCATGGAATATCAGTTCTTTTCTGTAACAGATCAGAAAATGGATACAGAAAATGGATATGATCACACCAGTTCCTACAGAGTGGAAAGCAAGAGGACATCCACTACAGACTCAAGAAAACAGCTATAAAATATAGCTGGATTACCTTTACCATGCATTGCAGAAATTGTATCGGATATTTTAAAGCTTTCCAAGTAAATATTCTCTGGCCTAATTACTCCTGAGTCAATGTTAGTTCTTCTTCTTGGTAGAAAACCTGCAGCAATTGTGAGTCCTACTTGAATATATAACATTATAATTTACCTGCCTTTGGACCTGTGAATCTTTCGAACGCATTTCTTCTATTCCTGCTATTTTTTTCACAGCTGGGGATATGTTAGTGCAGTAGTAGTAGCATTTCAATGTAAATATAGAATTAAATGTTTGAGAAATGGTTTTGGACACTTTAAAACTTTCAAAAGGCTAAGTAAAATACTACTCTAACCTAGCGGTATTTAAAATAAGCAATATTTCTAACACAGCCTTCACAGGATATAAAATAAGCTGTCTAAATTATTCTACTTGAATACATCCCCTTTTTCCTTCACCATATTCCTGGAATCTCATTTTGACAGAGATATGCTGTTTTATGTGTATACCACTTCTTTGTAAGAGGTAGGAAGCAATACATTTTTTATGTAGTCTGAAATCCTTGCACTAGATGTTGGCTATAAGGAGTGTGGAGAGAGAACTGTGTACTATGGCTATACTCCTTTCCCAAATATCATCACAAGAATTTAGTGCAGCTGCATACAAGCAGTGGAGGATGCTCAACAGTACCTGTAGTATAAATCCTTAAAACAGTAAGCCCTAGGTAACATATTGTGTGTCAGAAGAAATCAGCATTAGGTTTCTCAGCTGCTAGAAACGAACGTGTTCAGAAATGAACCAATGTGCTTCAAAGCATTACTGTAGATTATTGTGAAAATACATTGGTTTAATAAGGAGGAACGGCTGACATCTTAGAGAACACACTTAAATTCCAATAATTACCCATTGGTTTAATGCTATTTAAATACAGTGAACTACCTTTATAATTCATTAGTTTACTTTTTTAATGATATGGCATTTCAGAAACATAGTGAATTTCCCCTATATGGCTACAAAAAAAAATATCCCTTGCGACATCACTGTTGTCTTAGTTTGCACACCTGAAAAAATAGCAGGGAGCAGAATAACTTCTGTGTCACTGAGCTTACAATGTGATAGTGAAACAACATGATTGGGCTGATTTGAATAATAAGATTGCAGGGTTCATGGTGTGAGAAATACTCTTGCTGTGAGTATTCTGCCTTAACATTTTCCATGAAAGATTTTGTTACAAGAATAATTTCTACTCATAAAAAAGGAATGGCAGGGGGCATAGACGTAAAAAGATTTTTCCATACATCTGTGTTACTGATTTAATGATATGCTGCATATTTGACAAAAGATTCTGAGTAGTACATGAAATTTTTAATTATTTATTTATGAGATGATTGTTTTTAATTTCTGGATTATTTAATTGCCAATAAGTCACTTGCACAGAGGAAAAGGGATCTATAATAAGATGAGAGCAGAAAACCCACTGTGTTTTAAAGGCCTTGGTGCAACTCAGCTTTCAGAAGACTGTTGAAAGTGGTGGTTACATTTCCCACCCAAGGAATACCATCCTTTTCAATTATTAATTAATGTTTCAGTTGTTTGGTGTAACTGATACACACTTTACCCACCAAGGAGCTATAAAAAGCCTTTTGGTAGACATTAAATCAACTGCATTGTCTGGCCCCGAGTTTCAAAAGAGGCTTTTTTTGTCTTTATTTCTTTTACTCTGTAAATGTATAATACACAATAATGCCATGCACATTCTGTGCTTTTCTTACAAATAGGTTTAAAATTTTAATGTCCTCCAACAACCATTAGAGGACATTTTTATTAAGCAACATTTAAATAATACATTAATTTTTATTTTGAGGAAGTTTCAAGGGAAAATTTGGTCTCAAATCACTTCCACCTCTCCGAGATATAGTTTGTCACAATAAACAATTTTACCATTTCTGGGCTTCAAACAGAGTAAAAAGGGGTGGGTGAGTGAATCAGGTTTCAAGGTCAAATTTAAAAATAAAAATAAAACAGTCTTAACTTACAAATAAATGTATAAAGCCTTTCCACCCTTAAAGTCCCTTTCCCCTCTAAAAACAAGAATGAACATTCCAGGTTTTGTATTTTTAAAAGCAATCTCTTTATGGGTTAAGTCGGTACTGTGACAAATCCTGTTTAGTGCAGGCCGAGTTGACCAAACACTGCTGGCTCATATTCAGCCAGTTGTTGACCAACAGCCCCAGGTCCTTCTCTGCTGGGCAGTTTTCCAGACATTCTTCCCCAGACCTGTAGCTCTGCATGGGGTTGTTGTGACCCAAGTGCAGGACCTGGCACTTGGACTTGTTCAACTTCATACAATTGGCCATGGCCCATCAATCCAGCCTGTCCAGATCCCTCTGTAGAGCCTTTGTACCCTCAAGCAGACCAACACTCCCTTCTAAGTTGGTGTCGTCTGCAAGCTTACTGAGTGTGCAATCAACTCCCTCATGCAGGTCGTTGATGAGGATGTTAAAGAGAACCAGCCCCAGTACTGAGCCCTGGGGAACACCACTTGTGACCTGCCGCCAACTGAATTTAACTCCATTTGCCACCACTCTGGGCATGGCCATCCAGCCAGCTTTTTTACCCATCGAAGAGTATGCCCATCCATGCCATGAGAAGCCAGTTTATCCAGGAGAATGTTGTGGGAAATGGTGTCAAAGTCTTTATTAAAGTCCACATAAACAACATCCCCAGCCTTTCCTTCATCCACTAAGTGGGTCACCTTATCATAGAAGGAGGTGAGGTTTGTCAGTTTTTCTCCTGTTTATTTAATATCTCTAATTTTTAGATTTTTTTCAACAAACACAAATGCAACTTGCCTTTCCTGGCATCCTTGTTTGTCCAAGGATTACCTTCTGTAACCAGCAGTTTCTCTGGGAAGACTAATTAGGCATGCTGCACCCTGCAAGGCCAGTCTTTCTCTAGATACATGGTGGAACTTGCCACAGATATCTGGTGGTGTTCAGTCTCTGTGCAGAACTGCAGTAAAACCTCAGCACATATTCTTCGTTTATACGACAGCAGCCAGTTTAAGGGACAGTACTGCTCACCTGATTTGAGGAAGGGGGAAAAACAACATAAACCCCAACATTTTATTAAATATAGGTTTGTGGAACAACTGTACTTTTTTCTGACTGTGATGGTACACAGATGGACAAGACATTTAGTGAAAAGAATTTGCAAAACATTGTATCTGTATAGCTACATTGTGTGGAACATACTGCTTCCAAAAATGCAGTGTGAAGAAAGCTGGTGCTAGATACATTTTTCAGTGAATTGACAGAAAAGCATCCATTTGGCTTGGATTTTGCAGTTCAAATGTCAGCTGCTTCCTGGGGGAAATAAATAAGTAACTCATAACCTTTACTTAAGTTTAGCACTAGCTTGTTATAAAACCATTGTGACTGTGTTACCTAGTCGTCCACAGTGGTACAGGCAGAGAACTTAAAATTAGGAAACCCTAAGTAAAGGGGTTAGTATTCAAGCCAGTTAGTATTCAAGAATTACCTCTTCCAAGCTCAGGATTAATGCGCCTCAACTAAGAAGAAATCAGGCAAAAAAAGCCAGGAGGCCTGCATGGATGGACAAGGAGCTCCTGGACACATCCAAAAGCAAAATGGAGGCCTACAGAGGGTGGAAGCAAGGACAGATAAACTGGGAAGAATACAGAGAAACTTTCTGAGCAGACAGGGACCAGGTTAGGCAAGCTAAAGCCCAGACAGAATTAAATACAGCCAGGGACATCAGGGGCAACAAGAAAATCTTCTGTAAGTATGTCAGTGATAAAAAGAGTGGGGAAGAGGTGGGCTCTCACCTGGAGGAAATAGGAGACCTGGTCACCCAGGATATGGAGAAGACTGAGGTACTCAATGACTTTTTTGCCTCAGTCTTCACTGGCAAGGGCTCTAACCACACCACCCAAATCACAGCTGGCAAAGACAGGGGCTGTGAGAATAAAGAACTGCCCACTGTAGGTGAAGATCAAGTACGAGACAATCTAAAGAACCTAAAGGTACACAAATCCATGGGACATGAAGAAATCCATCCGCGGATCCTAGGGAACTGGCAGATGAAGTTGCCAAGCTGCTTTCCGTCATATCTGAAAAGTTGTGGCAGTCTGGTGAAGTTCACACTGACTGGAAAAGGGGAACCGTAACACCCATTTTCAGAAAGGGAAAAAAGGAAGACCTGGGGAACTACAGGTCGGTCAGTCTTACCTCTGTGCCCAGCAAGATCATGGAGCAGATCCTCCTGGAAACTCTGCTAAGGCGCATGGAAAATAAGGAGATGATCGGTAACAGCCAACATGGCTTCACCAAGGGCAAGTCATGCCTGACAAATTTGGTGGCGTTTTATGATGGGGTTACGGCATTGATGGATAAGGGAAAAGCAACAGACGTCATGCAGTGTTTGACACTGTCCCATCTGATATCCTGTTCTCTAAATTGGAAAGACATGGATTTGATTAATGGACCACTTGGCAGATAAGGAACTGGCTGGATGGCCACACTCAAAAGTGTTACGGTCAGTGGTGACCTCCAAGTGGAAACCAGTGATGAGTGGCATTCATCATGGGTCAATACTGGGACCGGTATTATCTAACATCTTTGAAGTTTAACAAGGCTGAGTGCAAAGTGCTGCATGGGGGTCATGGCAATACTGAGCACAAATATAGGCTGGGCAGAAAATGGATTGAGAACAGCCCTGAGGAGAAGGATTTGGGGGTGTTGGTGGATGAGAAGCTCAACCTGAGCCAGCAATGTGCACTCACAGCCCAGAAAGCCAACCATCTCCTGGGCTGCTTCAAAAGAAACACAGCCAGGAGGTTGAGGGAGGCGATTCTGCCCCTCTGCTCCACTCTCGTGAGACCCCACCTGCAGTACTGTGTCCAGCTCTGGAGTCCTCAGCAGAAGAAGGACGTGGACCTCTTGAAGCGCGTCCAGAAGAGGGCTACGGAGGTGATCAGAGGGGTGGAGTGCCTCTCCTACGAAGACAGGCTGAGAGAGTTGGGGTTGTTCAGCCTGGAGAAGAGAAGGCTCCAGGAGACCTTATATCAGCCTTCCAGTATCTGAAGGGCACCTACAAAAAAGCTGGAGAGGGACTTTTTACAAGGGCATGTAGTCATAGGACGAGTGGTAAATGGCTTCAAACTGGAAGAGGGTAGATTCAGACTAGGTAACAGGAAGAAAGTTTTTGCTATAGGGGTGGTGAGACACCGGCACAGGTTGCCCAGAGAAGCTGTGAATGCTCCATCCCTGGAAGTGTTTAAGGCCAGCCGGGATGGGGCTTTGAGCAACCCTGCCTAGTGGAATGTGTCCCTGCCCATGGCAGGGAGGTTGGAACTAGATGATCTTTAAGGTCCTTTCCAACCTAAACCATTCTATGATTCTGGGATTCTATGATAAAAAGGCAAAGATAGTTCCTGCAAACAAACTTTAAATTGTGGATTATAGTACAAGCAGATGTGATCTTTGGAAAAGGTAGCAGAAAATTGCTCTGCACTAACATTTTAAGGGGAAGAGGAATGTAAATAGAAATTTTGTATGTGAATCGTCTGATTTTTAATCCCTTAGGTGAACTAGCAACAAAATAGGAAACCATATGGATAAAACTATGGTCAAGTCACTGGCATGTTCTTTGTATATCAGAATATACAGGGTATATCTTTCCTTCCATGAGGCTACCTTCTTGACCACAATATTGTCTACATTATCAACCCCTAAAAAGTCTGAGTATAAAATGTGGCTTTGCATTTGTATCTGACTTTGTATTTCAAATGAGCTATCTAATCTCACAAGACTCCTCATTCACCATAATTTCCTGATGTGGAGGATATTGAGTCAGCCTGTCACTTTACAGACACTTTGAACTTGTGTGCAGTTGTTTTTATTTCTGTGAAGAAGAAAAAAAGTCAAAAAAGTTTGCTGAAACAGTGGTGAGACAAGCCTACTTCTGACATCTGTGAGTGTTCAGCATCTGCAAAAAACCCATGCATCTGTCTAAAGAAAATTGAAATCATTCTTCTTGGAACAATCATTGTCATAGTTTGCTCCCAACTACATCTAGGAAGACAATTGTTAGACATACGCTAAATTGCTGAACTGATGAATTTGCAGAAAATGCCTTACACAGAAATTAATGGGATTTCATTCTGAGCATAGTACAATCAATGTGATTTTTTCTGCGTGTCTGCATATCCAAGAAAAATGCTGTGAATATAACTGAGACCTACATACAGTGGGGTTTGATCTCTTTAAAGCCTCAGTAAATCAAAATATTTCAAGGGTACCGCTTCCTAAATTGGGCTGTAATAACTATGACAACTTCATTGCTTCTCTTCTACAGAAATGAAGGTTCATGTTCACAATCACAAATATGTTTTTCAAGAGCTGCAACAAATGAAGTTAAAGATGGTATGCATTAACTCCCTTCATTTTTCCAAAAGTACTCATTAGTATATTTAAACATACAGATTGTGACATCTATACTGAAATACAGAGTAGGAAGAACCTAAACTTTCAACAGGTAGAACAAATAATTAAAATAGAAAGAAAAGTAACACAGACACCCAGTGCCAGCTATAAGGAATTTGCTCAGCCATGGAAATTTTTGAAAATGCTGGACTGCACAAGGCTGGAAGAAAGACTTTGCTCTTCAGGACAGTGAGGATGGAGAAGAATTGTCTTTCCTTGTCTACCAACAAGAAGACCTTGTATGTTAACAACATGTAGTTAAAGACTTAAGGAGTTATCTTATTCCACTGTGTTACTTTATTTCCATAAAAAGTTATATAAATTGGATGCCTTTGCTGTCTTCTGTTCACACTTGAACACTCGGCTCACTACTTTTGAGCTGAGTGCAGATTATTTTTGGATATGGTATTTTTCTCGAAATTATTTGATTTGAAATGTAGTAACATGGTGAGCAGTGCTTATGGTACTGGATATGGAAGGGCTGCAGGTAGAGTCTACAAGCAAGACTGCTATTTATCACAATGTTTTTGGCATCACTTATCTTTATGCCTCAAGACTGAGACCATGTATTTTCAATATAATATACACTAAGATCCATGCAGTCCACATTTTTCAGGAACTAGATAGTCAGTGACAAGATATAATATTTAACATTTAAATACTACATCATTATGACATCACCTCCATGGCAACTGAAGCACAGAACAGATCACAAGATTTTGTAGCTGATAAACCTTAAAATAGAATCCCGTTGGTCAGTAGTTAGGGAGAGGTCAAAACAATGCAGGAAATCATTTAAAGGACAAAAACTTGAACATAAAGACAAAGAATATCATTATGATGGCCAAAAAATTATTGAGTAACAGAGACAAGGAATAATTATTTTTTTTAGTATTCTAATAAATTATAAATTGAAATACACACAATATAGAATGGGGAGAGATTAAGAAATTTTTAAAAATAGTCTTTTTTCTGGTATCGCCTGATTTAACTTTTGGTACATATGTCTGGTATCCTATAACCTGTGCCAGTCTCTGCTCTCATCTTAAAGTTCATCTGCTCTGCTCCACTGAGGTGTAAATATACAAGTATTAGAAAAAGTCATCATAGCTTGGAATGATCACCAGCCTACACCTCCCCGAAACAGTATTTAGTGTCAGGCAGGGACTGTAAAACTGAAAGACCTTCTGGATCACTGAGTTCTGTTCTTTCTCTTACTTCTAACGCTCTGTTACATAATTTCTCTTATAAATGGCTGGTGCTCCATCATAAAAGGAAAAATATAATTTTTTTTTCCTGCTGAAACACTGGTATGGATCCTCTCTGCTTTAGTAAACAAAAGCCTTTTTCACTGTCCTTGATTAAATTTATGCATCATCATTTTATATACTTCTACATTTTTGCTGATATTTATTTAATTTACATTTAAATACAACATTAATATTAAATATAAACATAATCCTCAGATTACTTCTTAATGCACATGCTGAAATCATGCATATTTTTTCAGCATTCACATCTCTACTCAGCATTTGCTTTTGTAGGTTGGGAAGACCAGTATCTTCTATGCCACAAAAAGCTCTTCATTGCCTGTATCACTCAAAAAGAACATACACCTGTTTGAGTGAATGATCATGATGACCAGGAAAACAGATAATGCTCCAGACAACATCTTATAATACTTTGTTCAAAGAACAAAGGCATTGACACTTCCTTATCTATATTGGAGATTCTTGTAGAACATCCCAGGTTTGTCTGTTACATAATTACTACACTTCGACAACAGACAAACATCTTCCAGGAAGTTGTAGCTGCATGTTCTTCTCCTTGTTGATCTTCATCTTAAGGATTTCTCATCTTACAGTCTTGAGAATTAATACAAGGACATAAATGACAGTGAAAAGGATTGAGTCAGTTCATTCAGTCTTAGAATTATCAACAAACCCACTCCCAGGAAACTGACAGTTGTCCTCCTAATTCCCTTGCTATTTGCCAGGGAATCAGCAGAGAACTGAACTCTCTTCTGGTGTTCTGAAGGAAGACATAAATTTTTTGACTGTCTGTTTGAATGTTCATTTCACGTGCAATAGAATTATCAACGAATTTTGAAGGAAACAGAAAAAGAAAAAAGAAATCATTGATGGATTTATTTAAATAAGCATTTTGCATGCTGCTGAGTGCATTAAAAAAGTAGGAAAGCTTGGCTTTTATATTTAACAAGGCTTTATACACATCTATATTCATAGGTTGGGTAGTAAGAATTCTAAGATCCTAATTTTAAAGATTAGAAAGTATGTTCATGTCTAATAAAAAATGGTGAAACATTCTTATCCTGGCTTTTCAAAATTTTAGAGAAAGTGATGAATGATTCAGTGATTCAGAAAAAAATAATGTAGCTATGACCTCTTTTGAGGCATAAAATAGACTAGAGAGTGAAGTCAACAGGCCTTTGCAGTCAAAACAGTAAGAATTTAATAATATGGTAGCATGAACAATTAGAGGTTAGCTGGTCTGTGATTTAGCTAAATCTGTCCTGAATGCACAGCATAATATAAGGCAATGGTTGATGAGACCCAATGCCTTTCAGTTCTTTTGCTTCATGCCAATGATAATAAACTCCTATGTAAATCTGATTTAGAGACATTTGGTTTCATTTGAGACAGCAGCCGGACCAAAAGGTATCATAATCAATCACAACTTCATTTAAGAAACCACAGTAACACTCACTTCTAGTTGTGTACAAAGACTTTTTGAAAGACAGGCAATACAGTAGCAGTGAAAACCTCTTGAGACAGTAATTACACTGAGTTGGTAATAAAAATCAAGTTGGCATGAACAGAATTGGAAGCAGGGACAGACAAGTGGCTAAATACATTTCAGTAAAAGGAAATCCTGATCTCCTGATCATGAGGCTGGAAATAAGGAGACGAGAAAAAAAACTTTCTTTAGAGCACTTAAAAAAGTATTAATAGAACTGAATTAAATTAAAATAAATTTTCAAACAACAGGTCTGACTCAAGCTCTGAACCCACGCTGAATGGATTTCATCCATATAACTCTAAGGCTGTGAATCCTCTTTTGTGCTATTGAGCACATGATCTTGAAACTCTATCTCTCTGGGAACTAATGAAAACTAAACAAGCCATTTCTCAGCCTAGAGATAGCTCTGATGCATTTAATAGTGTGCAAATCTGCCTTATTAAAGCACCTTCTGGAGGAAAAAGAGAGAAATTAAAAACTTGTAACTTCCTGCCATTGCTTCCTCAGATAGCCATTTGTAAAAAAAGGTGTTAAACTGATCACAGAATCATAGAATCATAGAATACTTTGAGTTGGAAAAGACCTCTAAAAATCATCGACTCCAACCACCTTGCCATGGGCAGGAACATTTTTCACTAGATCAGGTTGCTCAAAGCCCTATCTGACCTGACCTTGAACACTTACAGTGACGGGCCATCCACAGCTTCTATGGAAAACATGTTCCAGTGTCTCACCAACCTCATCTTAAAAAAATTCTTTCTTATGACCAATCTAAATCTACCCTCTTTCAGTTGAAAATGATTATTCCTTGTCCTGCCACTAAAGTCCTTAGCACAAAAAGTTCAACAGGTCCATGTCTTTCTTCTACTGGGCACCCCAGATCTGGCTGCAATATTCCAGCTGGGGTCTCTGATTGCAGAATAGAGTGGAGAATCATATCACTCAACCTGCTGGCCACACTTCTTTTGATGCAGCCCAGGATATGATTGGCTTTCTGGGTTGCAAGCGCACATTATTCGCTCATATCTGTTTTTTCATGCATCAGTATCCCCAGTCATACAATCATAGAATCACTTAGGTTGGAAAAGACCTTTAAGATTATCAAGTCCAACCATTAACCTTACACTGCCAAAACCACCAGTAAACCATGTCCCTAAGCACCACATCTACCCATCTTTTAAATACTTCCAGGGATGGTGATGTCAACACTTCCCTGGGCAGCCTGTTCCAGTGCTTCACAACCCCTTTGGTGAAGAAATCTTTCCTAATGTCCAATCTAAATCTCCCCTGCTGCAACTTGAGGCCATTTCCTTTTGTCCTATCGCTTGTTTCTTGGGAGAAGAGATAGACTTCCCCCACACCTTGCTACAAACTCCTTTCAGCCATAAGGTCTTCCCTAAACTTCTTTTTCTCCAGACTAAACAACCCCAGACTTGTGCCCAGACCCTTCACCAGCTTCGTTGCCCTTCTCTGGACATGCTCCAGCACCTCATTGTCTTTCTTGTAGTGAGGGGCCCAAAAATGAACACAGTAGTCAAGGTACAGCCTCACCAGTGCCAAGTACAGGGGGACAATCACTTAACCTAGTCCTGCTTGCCACACTGTTCCTGATACAGGCCAGGATGTTCTTGGCTTTCTTAGCCACCTGGGCACACTGCTGGCTCATATTCAGCCAGTTGTTGACCAACAGCCCCAGGTCCTTTTCTGCCAGGCAGCTTTCCAGCCATTCTTCCCCAGACCTGTAGCTCTGCATGGGGTTGTTGTGACTCAAGGGCAGGACCTGGCACTTGGCCTTGTTCAACTTCATACCATTGGCGTCAGACCATCAATCACTCCATAGAGCCTTTGTACCCTCAAGCAGATCAACACTCCAGCCCAACTTTGTGTCATCTGTAAACTTACTGAGTGTGCGCTTAACCCTCTCATGCAGGTCATTGATAAAAGTATTAAAGAGAACCAGCCCCAGTAATGAGCACTTGTGACTGGCCACCAACTGGATTTAACTCCATTTGCCACCACTCTTTGGGTCCAGCCATCCAGCCAGTTTTTTACTCAGTGAAGAGTACACCTATCCAAGCCATGAGCAGCCAGTTTCTCCAGAAGAATGCTGTGGGAAACAGTGTCTAATGCTTTACTAAAGTCCAGATAAACAACATCCCCAGCCTTTCCATCATCCACTAAGTGGGTCACTTGGTCATAGAGGAAGATTAGGTTAATCAGGCAGGACCTACCTTTCATAAACCCATGCTGAATGGGTCTGATCACCTGATTGTCCTGTATGTGCTGTTTGATGGCACTCATGGTGATATGCTCCATAACTTTCCCTGGCACCGAGGACAGGCTGTCAGTCCCGTAGTTCCCTGGATCCTCCTTCCAGCCCTTCTTGTAGATGAGATCACATTTCCTAACCTCCAGTCAACTGGGAACTCCCCAGTTAGCCAGGGTTGCTGATAAATGATGGGAAGTGTCTTGATGAGCACTTCTGCCAGCTCCCTCAGTGCCCCTGGGTGGATCCTACCTGTCCCCACAGACTTATGTGTGGCTAGTGGTGTAGCAGGTCACTAACCATTTCCCCTCGGATTATGGGGGCTTCATCCGTTACTGTCTTCCAGCTCAGGGGGCTGGGTACCCAGAGAACAACTGGTCTTACTGTTAAAGACTGAAGCAAAGAAGACATTAAGTATGTCAGTTTCTTCCTCATCCTTTGTCACTATATTTCCTTCCGCATCTGATAGAGGATGGAGATTCTCTTTAGCCCTCCTTTTGTTATTAATGTATTTATAGAAACATTTTTTATTATCTTTTACAGCAGTAGCCATATTAAGTTCTAGTTGGGCTTTGGTCCTTCTAATTTTCTCCCTGTATAACCTCATAACATCTTTGCAGTCCTCCTGACTTGCCTGCCCCTTCTCCCTAAGGTCGTAAACTCTCTTTTTTCCCCTGAGTTCCAGCCAAAGCTTTCTGTTCAGCAAGGCTGGTCTTCTTCCCTGACAGCTCATCTTTCAGAACATGGGGATGGCCTGCTCCTGTGTCTTTAGGATTTCCTTCTTGAAGAATGTCTAGTCTTCTTGGACTCCTTTGCCCTTGAGGACTGTCTCCCAAGAGCCTTTGTCAATCAGGCTCCTGAACAGGGCAAAGTCTGCCCTCTGCAAGCCCAAGGTGGCAATTCTGCTAATCCCCCTCCTTACTTCTCTGAGAATTGAAAATTCTATCATTTTGTGATTACTGTCAAGTCCCAGTCCAATTTTGGGCTCGGGGGAGGTTCGTAATGATCCCAAGAGTGAGACTGAGACACAAACGAGGTCAAATGCCGCCAATCGGGCCGTTTTTATTGAACAGGTACAGAGGAATGGAGCCACAGGAAAGACAGGAAATATTAGAAGGAAACCAAGCAAGCATTCAGAAAGATAAGCAAAGGATAGTCACCACCATGGATCCAGTGACGTCTTGTTGGTCCTCAGTCTTCAATTCTTCGGTGGCGGGTACACACCGCAGCTTGTTTCCATGGTCTTTTTATACACCAGGTAAAGACCTTGGTGGGCTGCCAGTCCAGCCCAGACTGGGCTCGGTTTTGGCGGTGCCCGTTTTGCAGAAGAATGGTCTTCTGCTGTCCTGATTTGCAGGAGAATGGTCTTCTGCTGCCGGTTGTTTGCACCTTGCAAAGATACACGGTCGTTTGCACCTTGCAAAGATAGGCAAGGTTGTTTGCACCTTGCAGAGATGCCAAGCAAGCTTTGAGGCAAATATTTGATGTTCCAGTCTCTGACAATCATTATGCCCAAGGTGGCCTCCAATCATCACATCACCCACAAGTCCTTCTCTGTTCACAAACAGCAGGTCCAGTGGGGTGCCTTACTTAGCTGGCTCACTCACCAGCTGTGTCAGGAAGTTATCTTACACACACTCCAGGAACCTCCTAGACTGTCTCCTCTCTGCTTTATTGCATCCCCAGCAGATATCTGGCAAGTTGAAGTCCCCCACAAGAACAAGGGCTAGGGATCGTGAGACTTCTCCCAGCTGCTTATAGAATAGTGTGTCTGCCTCTTCATGCTGGTTGGGTGGTCTATAACAGACTCCCACCACGATATCTGCCTTGTTGGCCTTCCGCCTGATTCTTACCCATAGACACTTAAGCATATCGTCACCATCATTAAGCTCTAGACAATCAAAACACTCCCTAAAATACAGGGCTACCCCAACGCCTCTCCTTCCTCGTCTGTCCTTTCTGAACAGCCTGTAGCCATCTATAGCTGCAGTCCAGTCATGTGATTTGTCCCACCAGGTTGCAGTAATGGTAACTAGGTCGTAGCTTTCTAGCAGTATGGTGGCTTCCAGTGGCTCCTGTTTGTTGCCCATGCTGCATGCATTGATGTAGGAGGCACTTCAGCTGGACTGTTGGCCATGTCACCTTGTTAGAGGAACACCCGTTAATTCATACAGTCATAGAATCATAGAATGGTTTGGGTTGGAAAGGACCTTAAAGATCATCTAGTTCCAACCTCCCTGCCATGGGCAGGGACACATTCCACTAGGCAGGGTTGCTCAAAGCCCCATCCCGGCTGGCCTTAAACACTTCCAGGGATGGAGCATTCACAGCTTCTCTGGGCAACCTGTGCCGGTGTCTCACCACCCCTATAGCAAAAACTTTCTTCCTGTTACCTAGTCTGAATCTACCCTCTTCCAGTTTGAAGCCATTTACCACTCGTCCTATGACTACATGCCCTTGTAAAAAGTCCCTCTCCAGCTTTTTTGTAGGTGCCCTTCAGATACTGGAAGGCTGATATAAGGTCTCCTGGAGCCTTCTCTTCTCCAGGCTGAACAACCCCAACTCTCTCAGCCTGTCTTCGTAGGAGAGGCACTCCACCCCTCTGATCACCTCCGTAGCCCTCTTCTGGACGCGCTTCAAGAGGTCCACGTCCTTCTTCTGCTGAGGACTCCAGAGCTGGACACAGTACTGCAGGTGGGGTCTCACGAGAGTGGAGCAGAGGGGCAGAATCGCCTCCCTCAACCTCCTGGCTGTGTTTCTTTTGAAGCAGCCCAGGAGATGGTTGGCTTTCTGGGCTGTGAGTGCACATTGCTGGCTCAGGTTGAGCTTCTCATCCACCAACACCCCCAAATCCTTCTCCTCAGGGCTGTTCTCAATCCATTTTCTGCCCAGCCGATATTTGTGCTTGGGATGTCTTTGTTGGCTTGGCCCTTCATTTTTACCCCTAAGGTCTTGTTGCTGTTCATTGCTGCTTTTCAAAGGCAGCTCTGTGCATTCAATACGTATTTTTATACAGAAGGCACCCCCACACACACCTCTCCTTCCTATCCTGTCCCTTCTGAACAGTTTATAGATTGATTGCAGTGCTCCAGTCTTATGATTTGCCCCACCACACTTCAGTGACAGTGACTAGATTGTAGCTTTGTAGCCACACAGTGGCTTCTCACTCCTCCTGTTTGTTACCCATGCCACATCCATTGGTATACAGGCACTTCAGTTAGGCTGTTGACCATGCATCATTTTTAGAGGTACACACCCTAATTCCTTTGAGACATTTCACAAATGTTCTTAGTATATCAGCAAACCCATGCTCTGTTACTCAAAACTCCATCCCCTTCCCCTGCTAAATCTTTTTTACAGCTCTCCATATAAGTCTGGCCAGCTTGTTGGTGAAGATCCTCTTGCCGCGCTAACATTTCCTGGTTCATTTTGTACAATTTACAGATATTTCAGTGCTCAATCTAACCATTTCACAAAGGTCACAGCATTGCACTCATCTTCCAAAGGCTGAAGCTTTCCAAGAAAACCCTGCACTTTCATGAAGCCAGACAAGCCAAGTTAGACATATTAACTATGCACAAGGTTAAGTAATCCAGTGAGTAAAATATTTGGCAGGATTTACACACAGTCTTACAGAAAGTTGATGACAAATGAACCTTCTCAGAAAGACTGCTGAAACCCCTCTGTTGCTGTCCAACAGGCAAATACACCTCCTCCATGCTCTGAATGGAAGCGTTTGGCTTCTGCACTTTCACAGGAGGATTTAGGGGACCTTGAGTTATCTCATTAATGTTGCCAAATGTGATATATGTATTCCCAAGCACACAGAGTACCTGTTTAGTTTTGTAGCCTCCTTTGTCACATCACGACTGCATCAACTCCTGCAACAGAGGATTTAATTTCTTTCTTGGTTTTCAAGCTATCCTTTTCCATATGCTTTAGATGAAAAACAGAACCTTCCTTTTCCTATTTATGCTTAGGTGTTTTTTTTTCTTTATGGTATTTTCCCTGTTTCCCTATTTGAGTAAAAGTAAGCTTCTGTTATCAAGAGGGAATGCAGGCACTGTTAGCTACAACTGCACTCCTTTTCAACAGCTAGTGTTTAAGAAATGCAGGTCGATAATGTCAGAAGCAGTTTATCTGTTTCACATGACAGAAAAAATAACGACTGAAGACTTGAACACAAAGTCACACTACCATGTCTTCAAAGTTGCTGCATGTAGTGAGATGTTTAGCAGCATTAATTGACCCAAGAAGACAGCCGTTACAGGGAAGCTATTTTTGGTATCCCACATGAATCCTTCAGAGATTGCTTAGGCCTCTTTGCACAGCATTGGTTGTAGATACATTAAGTCTACCTTAGGCTCTTCTGCAGTCATAGAATCATAGAATCATTAGGGTTGGAAGGGACCTTTAAGATCATCGAGTCCAACCATTAACCTAACCTGACAAAACCACTTCTAAAACATATCCCCAAGTACCACGTCTACCCTTTCTTTAAACACCTCCAGGGATGGTGAATCCACCACCTCCCTGGGCAACCTATTCCAATGTTGGATAACCCTTTCAGTGAAAAAATTTCTCCTAATATCCAACCTAAACTTCCCCTGGCTTAACTTGAACCCATTTCCTCTTGTCCTATCACTTGTCACTATGGAGAAGAAGTCAGTCCCCGTCTCTCTACAACCTTCTTTCAAGTACTTGTAGAGAGTGATAAGGTCTCACAGAATCACAGAATCACAGAATAGTCAGGGTTGG
>VZSZ01001080.1:0-70881 GCA_013398815.1 Ibidorhyncha struthersii
CCCCACCCACCCCCACCCCGTGTCCGTGCGGGTGTTGAGGCGGATGGACAGACACCCCTCAGGTTTTGGGGTGCGCGTGCCTCGTTGCTGCCCCGCTCTTTGGTACCCATCGCAAGTCAGCCCCAAGCTGCTCCCAGAAAACCCTCACAACTTTTCCTGCTCGTGCAGAACCTTTTCAATTGAAAATGCTCCGATTTCTCCCGTGCTACGAATTGCCAGAAGCCCGTACGTTGGTGTAGAAACACTCTCTGAGGAGAAGCAGTACATAAAAGGTTCCTGTGAAAGGGTTTTAAAATCCCAAATATAGTAGGCGTTAAAAACTATGTAAACATTTGTTGGGCATTTGGACACAATTTTTCTGCAGTTAGGTGACTTTATATGGCGTGTTTTTCCTCCCGTGCAAGTCGTTTTAAACCGATTTCACGTAAAAGTAGGCGCGTTCTGGTTGCTTGCAACTACTCACGCGTTATTCGAGGGAGAAGCTGGAGAAGAGTTAAATCATTACAGTGCGAGAGATGAAGCTGCTTCCCCCCGAATGTTTGGAATGACATAACTTTTTCCTTACAATTTTGTTCTCAAATACGTGGTGAAATGTAAAGCGTAAAATCTTCAGAGATACACACTGACGCAAAGGAAACCCTACTGTAAAACGTATGGCGTTTGCAGCCCTCTCTCCAAACTTAAACATTCTTCATATATGTTTAGTATAATCCACTGGCAGATTTGTAAAGTAATTGCTCATGTAAATCACACGGTAACACATTTCCCCCTTAAGTTCTTTTTGTAGGATTGTCTGATAAAGCGCTTTATGAATAAAAAAGCAATAATTCACACGCAAGAGGTGAACTTGTCATGTTAAAAATGGAAGGTAAAATATAGTTGCACGCTGAGGCACACAGTAGGATCCCCGAGACAGGGAGAGGAGAACTGACAGATTATGTGTGGGACTCCCTCTATACCCATCAGCAGAAAATCAGTTCGGAGCAGCAGAGATGTTTATATATGGAATGCAAGAGAAAGTAATATCCGAATTTAAAGTTTGTTACAAAGTCTGCCTCGATACTTGAGTACCGGGGCCACGCTCGGTAGCACCTCACTAATATGCGCTCAGAGAACCTTTGACTGACTTCGGAAACCTTTACTTTTTCTCGAGCTGCAAACGCCATGGCTGAATCACAGTCCGAGAGACAAGCCGCTTTCACAAATTTTAGTGAGTGCAGAATTCCGAAAAGCAAATGTTTTCGTCCCATTCACACCAATTCAAACATGTTCTGCTCGGCAATTTATATTCCGTTATTGTTACTGAGTATGTCAGCCCCGAGTGACTGTTCCCTTGGCAGATGTCTTGCCTATGAAGGGTTAAAATCAGCAGGTATTTTGTCTGATGACTTGGCTAAGCATCTTAGAAGCAGGGCTTGAGCGGAAAATATTTAAACAAGGGTTATTCCCCTTTGCTTCTCTGCTCTAGTGAGACTTATTAATGTCTTTTTATTTTAAACCAGGAAACGATGCCCCCCGCACCTTAAATCCTGGCCAGTTCGTATGCGTGGCTGCAGCTTTCCCAGATTTTATTCGCATTATGACAGACAAACTGTGAAGAAGATCGATAACAATGAAAGTGCAGGTTTCGACGCTTGCAGACCTCGATAACAAACACACCTTTTTTCACCTGTAGAACAATATTAGAGAGATGCATTTTTAAAAGACATAAGTCTCTCTGTGGATGTGCTTTTAAAATGAAACCGCAGAAGCCGTTCATGGGCAAAGATGAGAAGGACAAAATATGTCTTCATAGTTTCAAGTAGACAACTCTAATGAAATACTGTATCTCTCAGAAAAAGTTTGTTACCGTATCTTTATAAAAAATGCTTGCATGTTACATTCTGCATTTCAAGTTAAAATAAAGCAGATCAGGAAGACGTCAATATCAATCTGTTCATATTCACCACAAAAGAACTGTAGAGAACTTAATAAAGGCAAAAATATTTTCATAAACTTTTTTCAGGCAAATTATTTATTTATGAAATAATTTACAAAGAAAATTTTTACCTCATGGCTTAGATACATTGCATATGCTTATGATTGACACAATATGTTCAGGCTCAAAGGCCCATACAGCCTTTTTTTTTTTTTTTTTTTTTTTTTTTTTATCCTAGCAGGAATATTTCAAAACAACCAACTAATTCATGAAGTCATACAGTAATTGTTTGACAGTTGTTTCTAATATAGAAAAATAAGTTATGTATATTGTTTTCATTCAAATATTTGTTGATTTGTTGTTAGAATCCTTTGACGTTGACATGCCACAAATTGCATTAGGAGAAATATTGGAGATTTATTTTCATTTATTATCTTCTGCTGTCAAACATTTGCAAAACCACTTAAAGCAAGTTTTATTTCACTTTATTCGAAACTCGCATTCTGCGTGATAGTAGGTGGTTGTTAAAACAACAAGTCCGTCTTTCTGTAGCAGATAAGAGCTGAGGAAAGGAAGGAAAGGCAGCAAAGCGAGAAGATGCAGAAAAAGTGCTGCTTTCACCGAGGGGCACGAACAAAGTAACTTCTAAATAATCCTCCTTTTTTTTTTTTTTACACTCAGGCACATTCTCCATTGAGGGAGAATACAGAGGCCAGTCACAGTTGCTTCTTGAAGGAAAACAGTATAACAGTCATTGTTTATCAAGATGACATAACATGCCATTTATGCCCTTATTGTTTAATGCAGTTTCTCTTTTCTTGCAGTTTACTCAGCATAGATACAAAGAGGGATTAACAGTTAAGCATAAGCATACTTGTTTTACAATTTCAGCCTTTTAGTGCATAACTTACTTACTTAAAGTACTAGAGCCTATAATCACAATGATTTTACCTGATGGAACATGCATTGCAGAAATATAATCCAACTGTTTACCCTAACACGTCATAAATTGCAATTCTTTACAAAAAACTCAGAGATTGACATCCATTGCTCTTAAATGCCTGCTGCTTTAGCACACATCATCAAGAAAGTATTTCTGTATTATTCTCCCTCCAGTTGGTAGTATATCACATGAATTCTAAAGACCGTTTTCTTATACTGTCTTCAATAATGAGCATTTTGAGGAGCATTTAGTTATGTGTCTGAGGCACTCCCGTGTGAGTTTCTTGGGAATATAAACACAGCAACTTGCAGGATTTCTGCAGACCCACTTCTTTTCCTTGCACAACTTTTGTCACATGAAATCATCGGGAAACTTTTGTTCCCTTTCTTACACCCTGCACAGAGTCAAGTTTCTAAACGTCAAGTTGTGCGCCAAAGGCAAAAAACTACCACCGGTTTTCAAAGAAACGGGACCGGGGACCCTAACGATGTGGTTGAAATGTCTCTGAAAAGAGATTATGCGTTGTGATAGACAGGGCAGCGCTGAGAACAGCCAATGAAACAGCATGCAACAGAAGAGCTAATACCATGGCATCATCCCAGATTCAACAGATGTTTTCTAGGGGGATTGGATATCTGGTAATGGGAAATAGAACCTTTCTCTTCTGTGTCACTGGTTTTAACACTGGCCAGTAGTGATGGAAAGTCAATAATATCCGATGCTTGTTTGGTAGCTTTCTCCACTGCGTGGTAGAAAAATGTCCCCCTGACCGCAGCGCACCACGGCCGGTGGGGACTCCCCAGCGCCCCGGTGGCACTGCCGGCAAAAGGGCCTTGCACAGAAATGCCTGGAAACCCTTTTCCCTGCGAGCGGTCTCCCGGGGAGGGATGAGGAACACCGACCGGGCACAGACTGCTCCTGCTAATGGCGTGTCTGCAGATAGTTAAATAGCTCTGGCAGCCGCAAAAGATAATTTATCACTTTACACTATCGTAAAATCTACTCGAAAATTAAAAATGCTAAAACACCAGACTCCCTGAAATCATTTACATGCAGGAATCCACATAATTGTATAGATTTTGATCTTAAAAATGCTATGTAAAAGGCATTCATCCAAAGCTCTGAAAAACCTCACATGCACATACACATACATATGGAGTAATATATAATGAGTGTCTCCCAACAAATATCAATAAACGAGGTGGCAGCATTTCTTCCCACATCTCAAACAGAAGTTCAGCAAATGAAACCAACCTGAGCCCCCTGTCCTGCCATCACCCTCTGCCAGATAGAGCCACTACCTCTCCCTGCCTCAGTTCCATATTCATCTTCCTTCCAGCATTTCTAGCACTTCTGGGAAGGTTAATCGGGATTGGTTCAAAGTGCATTGAAGTCAATGGAAAAAAAGCTATAAATGAGTTCAGTGATCTTTACACTAGGTCCTATATGCACCTATTTTTCAGTATTATTCCTAAAGTTCATTGCTGTGAAATTGCAGTGTTCTGAACATAACAATATTAAAACTCACTACATTATCTTCTAATATAAAGCAACAACTGAGGTGTTTGGCTCAAAAGGAGTTTTCTTTCATTCGATTTCTTGTAAATACTTTTTTTCTTTTCCATTTATGACTTCTCACTGTGTCCAAACCTTTATTTTAATGTGACAGACTACAAGCAACATGTTTTTATTGCAGAAAAAGATTTATTTACATACATACTGATGCAAGGTCTCAGATTAAGTTTAGGAAAAGGAAAAATCTTTCATATATATATATTTCACTTTGCAAAAAAAGGGCACTTTCCATTCTAATGTGAACATCAAATGCATACCCACAACATACGGCCCTGGAGGTGCAACAGAAGCACCTGGGAGTCTCAGACACACAAGACATTGGTAAAATTACCAAGATGCTGTCACTATTTCCAGTTACAAGTGGAGGGAAAGTCACACAATGAAGGTCACCATGGCAATGTAATGTGGTCTTTAGTGGTCTCTACCAGTCTCCTGTGAAGCTCTTTGAAGCACACACACAAGGACGCGCAAATAACTGCATTAAACCAAAGTACATATCTAACTTTCAGAGTGCGCAATGCTTTGTGTAAGGAAGGGCTTGACCTTAATCCGGCCTTACCCTCTGTACCATGAACAAGTCCGTCTTGCAAAGACATGATCTGATGAACCACTGCGTTCCAGGAGTGATTACCGATAGGCAGAAATTTGCCTTGCATCAGCTCCTGAATTTGAACGGGTTTTTTTTTTAAAGCAAAAAGGAAGAAAGGTCAGCGTGTTCACAGAATCAGAAAAACACAGAATGGCTGAGGCTGGAAGGGACCTCTGGAGGTCATCTCGCCCAACTCCCCTGTTCAAACAGGGCCACCAACAGCCAGTGGCCCAGGACCCAGTTCCTCCATTTGGAGACTTTGTAGTTCTTCAGTAGTCTGCACGACTGCTATAACTTGCTCCTGAACTAAAACAACTCGGAGGAGCTTTCTAATCTCAGTGAAAAGAGCAGCCTGACCTGCTTTCTGTCTGACCTCTGCGTAAGAATAAATGCACATCCACAAGTCTGAAATTTAAATATGACACCTCTTGTAATGCTTGGTCTTTGGAAACAGGTAACCTAACAAGAATGCCACCTTGGTTAACACTAAGGCTTGTTGACACCAAGATTAATATAAAACACGTCCTTTAGTTGTGAAATGGTAGTGCCACTGTCTTTGTTGAAAAACATGAAACAACTGTAGGCATCCTTTAAACTTCTTCAAGAGCTTGCTTAATTTTCCACAGTGGTTATCAGTCTTGAAAGAGGATTTCTTTGGAAATAGTCATTCCTTTTGGGAAAAGCACATCAACCTACACAAGTGGCAGCAGCCTTAGGTCACTTAAACCTCATTTCTGTTCATACCTCTCACTCTCAGGAGCTGGATCACATGCCCGTACACAAGGTTTTACAGAGCACAGCATGAATCAGGCAAAAATAATGCTGATGGGTCAGTGTTCATTTGCACTTGGGATCTTGATGTGGTGAAGTGCAGATCACGACCCAGAAAATATGTGTGTCCTTGTCTACTTCAATGCCTGGACAAACTGATCCCACAGAGGGCAAAAAATACTCTTTACTACATCTTTTCTGCCCCGCCCTCCTTCCTGACTCCACTGCTTTTAGTTCCTTTCATTGCTCACATAAAACAGACAGTTACCTTATGACATACTAAAATATTTATGTGTTAGACTTCTTATTTAACAATGGCCAGAAATACCCTTAATAGGCTGGTGAAAAACCTGGATAGTTTTGGCAATTTTGCTGGATATGTTATTTTTTTTCCACTCAGTATATGCATCGATGGACCAAAAAAACCCCAAACCAAAACAAAAAAACCAACTCAAACCAAGTAACTCATCCCTGATCAATCCTTTCCCCTTTAGTTCTTTAGCATTGCAAAATACACTGATATTATTGACATTAATATACACATTGAACTGAGGATCGTTAGCTATTTTTAAATAAAGGAAATAAAGCTATGCACTACATTATGACTAATATATGAAAGAGTCACTCATACAGTGACTTGTAAATAGAACATTTGTGATTAATAGCTTTATATTTGTGGAAAGAGGCATCTTTTTTTAATGACTGTCGTGTAGGATATGGGCAGAAAATAATCTGGACTATTCAGGAATCAAAGCAGTAAAAACAAACATGGAGCATTTGGAAGATCTATCTAAGAAAGGGCTGTGCGACCTTCATGAGCCCTTAGTCACGCAAGCCAGAATGTCTTGCACATAGGAAGCATCCCTGGAGGTGATTGTACTGGTGCCCTATTACTCCTTGTCAGAGACAGCCCAACTGGCCATCCAGAGATGTAGTGAGCGTGCAAACTCAGATAAGTAAATTCAGTGCGCCAAAAAACGAACTCCTATTTTCTGATGAATGCAGGTGACGCGACACAGAGTGAATCCCGACCAGCGCTGGGGTGTGCGTTCTCAAGAGCAGGCACGGAGAAAAGAATGTTAACACCTTAGAAAGTCTAGAAAAAGCCCACTTACTGGAATTCTGCATGTCACTTTTTGGTTTGACTTTTGCAGGCCTGGCTGAGGGACAAAAAAAAGGGACCCAAGTATGAAAATGGAAGTGCCTTCCTGAAATAAGCTACGAAGGGTAGCTTTTAGGGAGATGTGTACACCTAGGCTGCTGATTATGACAAGCAGCCCAATGAGGCTGTCAGGCAGAGAGAAGTAACCAAAAGGATGCATCAGAGAAAGTAGCATCTCTCCGACAGCGAACTTCAAGTATCATTCTGACTCTCAAAGAGATGCGTTTTAACACAATCTGTGTAAGGGGAAAGTCCTTTTTTCCCTTCCTCACTAATGCCATTATTGGAGATATGCAAGCTTTAGAAGAAAAAAAGGCTACTTGGGAAGGGCTCATGCATAGCAAATTTGTTTTCCCCCTTCCCCATCAACTCTGTAATTACAACCATTCAGACAAAGCTGGTTTTCCCAGTAGGGCTGGCTGAAAACGCACTTCATTTACATGACCTAATTGGGCTTTTTTAGCCAAGGTTGTTCTATGCACTGACACTAGGACTAGGTACTTAACATTGAAAAGTACATTATTGTGGTATTGAAGTTAAGTATTTCATTACTTTGAAGTTAGAAAATTCAGAATGAAGGTGTCTCCTTTAACATTAGTGCTTCAGTAGTGGGTATATGCATAAGAATAATATTGGTAATTATATTAGACCCAAACAGTTAAGAGACTGCAAATTAAACAGGCAGTCATTTTATTTTCTTCTTTCTCTAGGAAAGAAATACAAAAGAATTTAGATATTTACATAGATGTAGGTGTATATGCTATTACAGGAAATGCTGGATATATAGTCCTGTGGCCTTCGGAAATGGGTACAGTGAGCAGAGCAGCTGATTTGTGGAGATCTGTTACAGAAGCAATTTAGGAAAAAATCATTTTTTTCTTTATTCTACTATTTGCATTATGTAAGAGTTGATTATTTTTGTCTTTTATTATTTTGTTTGTAACTATCTTGTCTCGCTCAGCAAGACACACAGTTCATGAATATGTGCCTTATAACCTTCTCTAAGCCAAGTGCACAGATTTAGTTTCAGGGCCCTACATATTGTACATGTCCTCTACAATCAGAGAGGTTTTGCACAGTCACCATTGCAAACTCAAGCCATGTCTAGAAAGAAAATTTGCATATATATTTCACCAGGCCTTAGTGTAGACAAGGTTCCTGCAGCTGAACCTGTTTTTCAGCATGTTTAATTGCCACAGTAATTAGAACATGAGGGCTCAAATCCACAAAGATATTTGGGTGCCTAATTCTCATTAATTTCAATTGAGAGATGGCACTTACATCTCTTTATGGATGTACAAGATGCAGAAACCTCAAGAATCTTATCTGTTGTAAAACTCCCAGACAAATATTGCTATCAGCTTCTTCAGAGCAGCAGGAATTTTATTTTAATTCCTGATGAAGGCACATCTTAAGTACAGGAAATTATATGATAACAATGAAGGCCACATTTGTCTCTCACCTCCTTTCCACCCAACCAGCCCTTTCGAAGTACAGGAAGTCCCCAGATCATAAGGTGCTTTAGGAAACTCAAAAAGCAAAACAAGATACTCTCTGGTGGTCACCAGAAAATGAAGCTGGCAAGTTATGCTCTTTTATGGTCTGATAAAAAACCTGAAGTTGGTGGGAAGAGCATGGGTCTATACCCCTACCTAATCCACAGATGTAAAGAGAAATCATGTTCACAGCTCCAGACATGAGTCCCTAAGACTGAAGTTTCTGGACCTGCAGGTGACCCTCCAAGTCCAGGCTGGTGCTCAAAGACTGGTCCTACCATGCTGTCCTTCTCCTGGCCACGTGTCTCTATCCCTTTGCTCATGCTGTGCCAAAACTTATGCAATTGCTCTGTAAGCCATGAAAGTGAAATGTTCCAGTTGAAAATGACCTTTTTTATCTCTTTTATGAATTGCCAGTTCAAAAATACAGTACCTGGGACAGGGAAAGTGATGAGACTTCCTTTTTTGATAGGGACTTTGTCATAAAACAACAGCCAACCTTTAGAGGCATGTCTCCAGAGCCACCTGTGTGGGCAATGGAGAGAGTGATGACTACCATCAACTGCCCTTTGAGGGAGTTTCTCTCTTCATCCCTAACTACTGAAGAAGCCCAACCTCTTAGTTTAAGCAACTGGGGATGTTATTTATGTGATATGAACACACACCCAGAGTTATATTATTACACACAATCTCCCCACCTTTCTGCTTTAAAACTTCAGTCTAAGCTTTGCCTTGATAGGCCATGCAACTGTAATGATGCTTGCTAAATAAATGTTAAAAATAGGGAAAGTGTATCTCACAAAGATAAAGCTTAAAGCCAGAAGGAACCATTACAAGCTCTGGTTTGCCTTCCTGCACAATTCTGGCCACAGAACTCTCAATACTGGCTGTGCTAAGGCTGTAACTGCAGTGTGAAGGTAGTATATCTTTCTAAAGATGTCTGCCTTGATTTAAAGACTTCCAGTTATGAAGGATTCACTGCGCTCCTAGGTAAGTTGTTCCAGTGTTTAATTACCATCACTCTTAAAAATGACCCTAACCTGATTTAGTATAACTTCAACTTCCAGTTCTATTTTGTTGGGTCTGTTTTTTTTTTTAATTTTATTTTACTGATTTATTTGAGCTAAATTAGACCCTCTCCTCCGTGTGTGGACTTACAGACTGTAGTCTCATCACCAATTGCCCTTCTTTCCCATAAAGCAAGTAGACAAAGTTTCCTTCATCTCTCATCCTACATAATTTCAGTTACTTTTTCTGAGTTTTTCATCATTCATTTAAATACTTTTTGAAGTAGAGGCACTACAACTGGTCAAAGGTTAGAGTTATTCTGTTTGCTTTCAAACTTTAGTGCTTATCTATACTTCATAAGTATTTGAGGTTCACATATCACTAATATAAATTTAAAATATCTGTCCAAGCAAGTCCCTAGGGATTTTTTTTTTAATTTAGACATATTTGCTGATCAACAATTAAGATTTCAAAATCACTTCTCAGTCTTTGTAGAAAACTGATTTGTGCTTTGGGTTTTCCTTTTCTTTTTTTTTTTTTGTTAAAGCAAGAAGAAGATTTTTGTGGTTTGTTTTCTTTGATTTATGTGTCAAAATTGGAAGAAAGTCTTTCAAGACTTTGAAAATTACTGAAATAAGCACAGCATACTTCATCCTCAGACTTCTCATGGCAAAAGTCACTCCGGTCTAATTTACTAGAGGTCCTAAAAATAAAGGATTTCCTTTCTAATGGTGAGAACTAATCAATCATTAGTTGTAGTTTCTGTTGTAAGCCTGGGCAGCAATGTCACTAAATAGCGCAGAGTCATTTTTTTATACTGGCTATTATTACTTGGGCTTTAACGAGAAGATCCTAGGAAGGATTCTGCCTGCTGAGACACCAAGTTATAATCTTTCAAATGGAGCCAAGCTAATAACTATTCCCAGGGCAAGACAAATCTGCGGGCACTAACTAGGTTAGTGGCTATTACACTCTGCATTTAATCTTGAATATGATAGATAGGCAGGTGGCAGTGGGACTGAGGGCAATATTTGAACAGCAAAAGAAACCATTCCTCTAAGATGATAACAAACTTGTGACAGCATTTTCAGCGTCTTCGTTCATGTTCAGGCCACAGCGACTTCAAGCAATTTATCCCTCTGAAGGAGCCAAAGGTAAGATTTGCACAGGTTTTCTCACCGTGAGAGCTTCTAAGCCAGGACACCTGTGTCAAGCAGGCTCACAGTGGGAAATCCAAGTGAGGAAGAAACGAGAAGTCAGCTTGTGCATCCCCTTTCTGCAGCGAGAGCAGGTCTGCAGCTGCCTGGGCTTGCTCACAGGGCACTGCGTGTGGCATTGCGGGGCAGTGCCTGCTTGATGGAGACAGAACTTACTCCTCTCACACATGGATGCAAGGTGCTTCACAGACCCAGTACCTATTTGGGCACCGATGTCAGCAGATTGTCACCCCTTCCTGTGCTGGTGGCCAGTGGTCGTGGTGCGCCCATTCCGCTGGAGCTCCAACACAGGTGACCAAGATGCCAGGACAGCTTCCCAGCCATCCCTGTGGCTCACAGACCAGCTCCTCCTAGGCTTCCAGTATCTGGCTGCCAACAGAAATGTGCCACAGCGTGAAACTTCAGCTGTGGGTGGCATAAAAACCACAAGCACGTCGCTGTGCCGCCAGGTTTCATTCCAGGCCTCTGCCATCTCTACAGCAGTCATTAACCAGTCAGTCTCAGACCTATGCTCAACAGAAGGGGCTTGGGTGGTGCTGACTGAATGCATGTTTCTAGCTCCTTGTGGTTTTCCAGAGAATATAGTAGTTACTTTTGCTCCAGTTTGAAGGCACTGGAGACTGAAGGTATTTGGCACTTTGGTCCTTATTGAGGATGAGGTTCCTGGGGCAGCTGGGCCTTCAGGAGCCGTGGGTGTCTGCCATGGAGCTCACCAGCCCAAAAGGCATTCATGTACGCAGACGATGGAGGGCGATTGCAAACACAAAGGGCAAAATGGACAACACTTCCAGTGAACAGATGCAGACATCTGAGCAGTGAAGAGGGTGCCATGCTGGCACAGTGGCACATTCAGTGGCACATTCATTTCCATGCTTTTCTGCTTTTGTTTGTTTGTCTGGGCAAATATTTTAAGAAACTCAAAAAAATTGACTTGTTTAAATGTCAAATATAAAATGTGACTTACTTTAAACAATGTGTGTGTTTCAACCAGCTCTTTGACGTTAAAAAGGCAAAAAGCATATTTTGTCTCACAACCTGCTTAGAGCAAAACAAAAAGCCAAGTTACAACTCCTCACAAACAATGAAAGCAATAAATACAGTAAATTACTGTTTTATGTGAGACAATATACTAATGTTAACTGAAGTAATGGAATTAGAAAACAAACTCCCTCTGGGAACAATTCTCACACCCCTGTTTTAGAAGGAAGCAGAGTTTACTCGTAAATAATTTAATGCATTTACTCCTGCTAGACTGGACTGACAGGTCTGCCATATACCAAAGCTTTGCTTCTCTGATAATTGCAAACTTTTTGAACTGAGAAAGTTGTCAGCTAAGAAGGTCTGCACAGTCACTGCAAGACTGTCTAGGAACATACAGATGTGCTATATAACATAGTGTACTGCATTTTGCTGTCATTCGGGTCACCATTTAATAATAATGATATTCCGTCAGACCTACTTCTGCTTATGAGTATGTAAATAATCTCCCATTCAAAGTCATATAACAATCCCTCAGCAACTGTAACAGTTGCTTACATGGACAAGCAATGCAAAGGAAAAGACACATTACTATGTGTTATTTTTTAATGCAGTTTAGCAACAAGAAGAAAAAAGGAGACAAAGCGTTTGAGTCTGTAAGCACAGCGTGATAACCTCTGCTGCACAGAAGTACAAAAGAACCATAAGAACAGAAACAAGAACTGCATAAATTGTCTTCCCTGTTACCTGCCTCAGGAAGCTGCCTCACAAAATACTGGACTTTGCTCTTATATTTGTTTACGCTTCCTTTTTGTGTCTAATTTTCATGCCACGTTTTTACCTGCTTTATCTGCAGTGTTGATACATCTTCTCTCAACTCACAGAAATAGATTACATTCTGAGTTTATCAGACTTTCTGGTTTTGGCACTTAGAGTACAGAGCTATCACAATCAATGCCTTCTTCTAACCCCCTATTTTTGACTTAGCTTTTCTCAATCACTCAAATGCGTCTTCATAGGTGTGCTATGTACCATCTAGCCCCAACTGCAACCTTCCTTGTGGTTTTCCTTTTCACAGATGACTCTCAGGCATCAGGGCTACCCACAAATTTCCTAAGACTCGAGTAGAAGAGAACTTGGAAACTGGTTGCTTGACACAGAGATGAACAGTAGGAATTTTGGCACTGATTTTTCCCAGAGATTATTATTCACAGTCGCTTATTCCCTGAGCGGTCAGGGCCAATCTTGGAGACCATAGGCACAGATCTGTCAGCATTTCAGAGCCTTCTCTAATCTAATTTGTAGCTGTGCAAGACTGGTATTTAGGCTGGTCACTAAGTAGCTGCAAGCCTCGCTCCAACCTCAGGAGACAAGACCATGAGGAGAGTTGTGAAATAGCTGAGCAACCGTAGCACGGGGGGAGGCCAGCATTCCCGACACAGCTCCAACACTTATCCTTCCTGCGGAGCTCCCCAAACCACTCCCACCGGTGCAGGAGTTACCACTCTCCCTTTGCTGCTCACTGCAAACCGGCGAGCTGGAGGAAGATCTGATGCTGCTGCTGCCGTTGCCGCTGCAACCCTCCCACGAATTCCAGCAGGGAAAGACAGTGAAAATTATCTGGGAATGAGCTGAATCAGCTTCTTTTGTGTCGGCGCCTTGGCCGCACCCGCTGTGTGGCCAGTTCCACCCAGCACTCATCAGCTTCTGAGTGTGAATTGGGGAAGGCTTGTGTGTTTGTGGACTTCCCTCAGTGCTGGGAGAGTGATAACCCAGGTCTGGGAGTGAAAGGGCTAAATTTAGGTCTCTGCCTTGGGTTCCTCGTAAGCAAAGATTGGATCTCACCACCTTCATGGGATACTGGAATGAGTCTGTAAAGGCCTTCACAAGAGATACAGTTGTGAGGTGCTGATTCTGCTCTGTTCAGGAGTTACAGGAAACTGGCCAGTGGCTGTTAGCTTAGGAGGGCCCGGACTTGCAAATTCCTTGGTCAGTGGTCATGTGCCACATTCTTCTGAAGACTGGAGAGAAGCACAAACCTCAACACAGTCATCACAGGATCTGCCTCTGCGAAGAAAAACAGCAGGCCAGCAGCCGGTGGGCTCGCACCTTTTACACCTATAAATTAGCGATGCCTGAATGAGCTCCAGAACCGTTTTACAACCACGATCCTAAAAGATCCGGGGCGCACACACCTGAGTCTAATCACAGCGTCTTAAAACATTTATAAGCACGAAGAGCAAAGGGTTGATAAATTGCTTTTGGACACTCATCTCAAGTGTGTGACGCCAGCACAGTGGTTATCACCATTTTCAAGTTGCAATATCTTTATCTCTGGTGCTCCACCCCAACAGGATTTGCACTCAGTCTTTCAGATACCTGCACTCGGGAGCGCTCAGGATAGTGAGGGCCATGCAGCATCCAGCGTCAAAGAAAACAGCAACAGCATGTTGAATAACTGGTTTGTTGTGTATGCTTCATATGGGTTAGTTCAAGTGGATCATGAGCCTCCTGTTGTATTCTTGTTTCCTAGAAATGTCCTGGAACAGGCACATTTATGGTGTTCTGCTGACACGAATATTTGCCAAATACAGTACATTGCTGCCACTAATGTTTTAGCTTGTGTCTTATTTAACCGAACAGTCAAACTTGAAGTGGGTAGAGAATTGCTTAGACTTACTCTAATTTTTGTTGGTTTAAACCTTTTAGGTTTTTTTTGGTACAATCTAGAAGATACAAGGACTTGCTACAGAGACAAGGAAGAGCCACTGGGAGATTTTACATCTCACAAAAAGAAATAGCTGATCAGGGTTTCACAGAGCAGCACTGTGATGTGCCTGTCTGATATACGTGACCCTGTGTTAAAGAGACTTTTGAAAGGGTTCCTGCTGCTATTTGCTGGGTATCAAATTATGTATATGTGCTTATTAAGAGAATAACATGTGAGTTTGCCTATAATCATCATAGCTAATATTATTATACCTCAAAGAGTAAATGTAAACATTTCTCAATACATTTTCATTGTGTTTGCTTTGTTTATGTGAATGTACTTCCTGTATAATTATGGGCATTTTCATCCCAGGAGTACACAAGGGCTTAAATTTACAGATAAGCTTAGTCTCATCAGTTTTACTGAACTACTGGAAGTTCAACCAGTACATTTTTTTCATATGTGGGAAAGAAAAACAATTTAAATGTGAAAAAGCAATCATGTACCTACAAGAGGTATCAATCAGGGCTTGAGACTCAGAAACTTTAGAGACGCACACTAAAAATTAAAAAAAGACTTGACTTGATTTCAGATTTTCAGCTCCACCCAGCCTCCTAAGGACTGGGAAAGTCCTTCTGATATATGCCTGTATTAGGGTGTTTTAATTATTACATCTCAGAGCTGTCACAAGAATACAAATATTCTCTATTGCCGCTTTCTGGAGTCAGAGACAGAAAAGCAGAAATCACCTATAAATGTTAACCTTGGAAATACTAAACTTTGTGCATCTAGGGTAAAATATTCCTAGAATTTAAGAACAGCATTAAATAAGCGATTATCTAATATACAATGGCAACATCGGCTTAAGTATTTTTTCTGATTTAATTCTTGCTTCATCTCCAGCAGCTGTGGTTTAGTAAAGCATCCAACCCCGATAAAAGTAATTCCTGTGATAGAAGCTATACCACAACACTTGGCACTTTGTTCTAATGTTAAAAACGTGTTCCATATTTCTCATGGAATTTGTTTAGCCTCTCCTTCCAGTCACTAGATCGTGTTATGTCTGCTAGACTGTGAAACCCTTTATTATCAAATTTTGTTCTCATCTGTGCATATATATATATTTCTATCAAATCAGACCCTTTATGTTCTCCCATATATCTTAATACCCCCGGAACTCTGAGCTCTTCTCTCCACTAAGTCATGAGCAGCAGACCTGGACACAGTAATTGCAGTGCAGTGGTAATTTAACCTTGGCAAGCGGAGATGTCCAAAATGGCTTTTTGTCTACAACGTCGCTGTCCCAACTCATATTAAGCTGACTATCCAACTCAACCATCTAAGACTTTTTCAGACCATGACCTCAATTCTTTATGGATTACTTTCCTTGTTCTTGTGTTCACAACATTGCGTTTTCCCGTCCTGAAACATTTTGGTTCACCACAGCTAGTTTACTAGGTCATTCGCTACCAATGGCCTGTCTTCTGTGTTTTTTATCTTCCTTCCAATCTTTGCACCATCTAAAATGTATATCTTTTATATCCCAAGAAATTGCTAAAAGCATTGTAAGCAGCAGGCCAGGATAACTGATGGTTGCAAAGACTCAGTAAAATCAGTTGCCTGATTTGTTAATACAGTATTAGCTTTATTTTAGTCTTCTCTTTTTTCCCAGTGTTCCCTAGCCAACTCTTTAAAAGTTTTTATATATGTGTTATTTGGACTTGCTGATTTTAAAATGTCTAATTCTAGTAGCTCTGTTTATCGTCATTCTTCCTCACTCTTAAAGCAGAAAGTATTCCATTAATATATAATACTATCCCATATTTTTCGTTCAAACATAAACCATACACACTTATTTAGCACTTTTGCTCTTTCTTCATTGGGCAAATTTTGTTAGTAATCAATCAACACTGTCATTTTGATTCCGTTTGCCCTCAATACTCCTAACACATTCTTTTTGTTACCTTTTAACTGCACTGACTCATTTCTTCCTGAATTCTTTTCCTCTCCATCTCAGATTTGTATACTTCCTAACTCATTTATCGTCTGTGCTATCATCTTTCTATTTCTTTGTATAAGCAGGTAGACAGCTTCAGATACATGCATGCTGGAAAAAAAAATGAGGAATATTTTATATTATTATAATCTTTACAGAAGATTAAATTTCCCTTTAAGCCAGACTGGTTTTCTAATCCTCTAGACTTCCTTTTCGACTTGGAGAGTGGTGGAACCACTAGTAGCTTCAACCAGTAGAACAGCTTCTGGAATAGTAGATCAACTTCTACTGCTTCTTCTGAATTATTATTTGTATTCTTCTGTTTACTTCCACCCCCACCCCACCTTCACACACAGAAGATTGTTTTCCATTTAGAAACACATATGGCAGCAGGGAGAAACCTAGGGAAGTACTAATGAAACAGAGGTATGATAGAGAACATATAATTAGATGTGAATTTGTAGTGTAGTATGGCAGCAAAAGAGTGTAACTGACGGAAGTATCAACTATGCAAGGGGACATATGGTGTACGATTATTTCCTTATAGCTCTGGTCTGACCACAGACAAATTATTATATTCAGTCTTGGGCACCTGCTTAGTAATTTAGAAGGAATTCAGAGAAGAGTGACAAAAGTGATTACATGCTGATCAAGTAAGACTGAGGCTACAGACACGTGAAAAGAGCTCAAGGCTTGAGCCTGGAGCAAGTTGTACCATTGCATCTCCATACAAAGAAGCTAAGCGTGATTATATGTATACAACACAATCTAAATGATTAACTGTGGACTATATATCTACAGAGAGTTACATTTAAAAATTTATGTTAAAAGAATGTTCAGGTTGCAAAATCAAGCATTCAAGTGGTAAGAAATGCCTGTGCAATGTTAATTCAGTGCCTTTGTGAATATTCATAATGATACAGCCTGTAGCTGTATGATCCATCAACAATGTATTTTTCCATGCTCACATCCTGGCTTGTGTTTACCTCCTCTTGTCTGATCCCTGTTTTGGTCTTCTGCTTGCCACAGCTCCTGTGGAGCTATCTCTTATCCTCTCCCCTCTCAGCTGCCTGAGACTTCTTCTATTTGCCCATAATCCTTGGTCCTTAAGCCTCTCTTTTTGCTCATACCTCTTCCTTCTTTTAGTCTCCTCTTAGCACTTCCCATCTTCCTCATCTCCACATTAGTGGATCATTCTTCTTTACCTCCTACAAACACCTTAGCAAAGGGAATGCTGAGAACACAGAAAAGCCCAATTTCCTGCTCTCGTGCATGATATTCAGGCCCACAAAAACACGAACAGCTAGAACAAAAATTATAAAGGTGTTTTCTGTGCTTTTGGACCTCTTAAAGCAAGCTCAGTCACTCAAGGGGAGGCACAGTTGTGTCAGAGCTCTCCTGTTGTTGAGCTTGCTGAATTAAGGTAGAAATTTTTAAGAATGTAATCAGCATAACAAGGGTCTGTTAAACCTGTGTAAGTAGTGGATTTTTTTCCCCCTGGAATTGCAGTTTGACAGAGATGTCATGGAATGGCAAAAAGCATTGGCCTAGTGATAGGGGCCATCCTCCCCAGAACCCAAAAGTCAGGTGTGTGCTGCAAGGCATGTGTCTGTTACAGCTTCTCAAGAGAAAGAAATGTATTTTTTTCTCTCTTGTGGTGGATTTTCTCCCCTCAATCCCAGTCTCAGAGAAGGCTGACTTGTGCTGTTCAATACTCTCCAAAGAAATAAGCTGAAGACATTCATGTAGAGAGTAAAAACTCTGTCCAAATGACTAAAGTTCAACTTAGCAGCATGAAGCAAGACTTTATAACAAGAAGCAATGGGCAGCCATAACTGTAGATGGGTATAACAGCCCTACCTATACCACTGAGAGAAAAACTGGCGACACAGTGGCCTAGGGGAAAACATAACACCCTACAAATATCTGGCAGGTAAAATGGAAAGGATGGACAGAAATTATTTAGGATTCCCTGAGTGGAAGTTATAGCATGAAACAGTGCTATGAAATAAACTCATATGGGAACTAACGCAAACCCTTTAAATTTTTTTCTGAGCAAAAATATGAAGTGTAGCACAGGGAATCATCTTGCACTGAGGAGGAGTTGGGCTGGATGATCTATTAGAACTTTTCCATCTCTTTCTTCTGTAATTAATGGTAGAAGATTTACCAGCAACCAAAAAGAAAAAAAAAAGACAGAAGTTCCCTCACCCTGCCTGTCCAGTCCCTCTCTGCCTCATTAGGTGGAGACTCTGCTCTCCGTATGTATCAGAAGAATGTATCAAGAAGATGAAGAAGCATCTTCAGCCAACAAAAGAACAGCAGACCCTAATGGTGTAGCTGGCAGTAAAAGGCAGCCAAGCTTCTTCCTGAAACTAAGGAAGGAACATTTAATGGAAATTCACATACGATAAGATTTAAAAAAAATCAAGACAATACCTTTACTGCTGTGTAATTTATGCAGTCACTTCAGAAGAAAAAAAAGTCCAACTGTATTTTAATGGTTGCATTAGAAATGGACAGGATTATAGTTTGCAGCTTTTATACTGCTTCTACACCTTGTAGAGAAATGCATTATATAATTTTCAGTTATAATTTAAGGATTTAACTTCTAATCTAATCTTCTAGGTGAAAGAGACTTTAGTTCTCCACACCTACATTCTTTTGGATGGGTGAGGACAGGATGAAAAGTATCTCCAAAAAATTAATAACACGCAGTCTGCTCAATTTTTCCATCTCACTCGTTCCTTCCTTCCCAGTTTTCTAAGAGACCCTTATTTTATGAAGTTAAATACCCTTAGAGTGAAACAACTTACACATTCTTAAAGGAAATTGTTTCCTGATAGCAGGTTCTTCAATACCAGCTGCTTCAGGTGGAGACAAATTCCTTTTGGGGATTAAATACATTTCTAAATAATACCTGACGTAACTCTTACAAAAGAGTATACTCAATCATACATGGCCAGCCTTCTTGATCTGATAAGATACATGATAAAACTTCCTATGACCCAGAGCCACAAGACATTTAAAGCCTCTGGCAGAGACCTGGTGGATGGGGTGACTCAGAGAGTAGTTTATGGGTGACAGATGTCAACTGTTTCCCAAGTGGCCCAGGACTGGAGTAGCTGGGTCCAATGTGGGGTCCAAAGGTGACTTGCTCATGTCAGTCACAGCTCACTTCCTCCCACAGAGGGGTCTCAGGTTACTTAGGAGGCCCCACGGTAGTAAAGCCACTATGAAAAAAGCCAGAAAGTCCCTGCATGGAGTCGTACTCAAATGTGTGAAAACTGTAGCGGGAAGTGCTGATCTCCTCTCTCTGGCAACCAGTGACAGGACACGAGGAAATGGAATGAAGCTGCATCAGGGGAAGTTCAGATTGGACGTTAGGGAAAGGTTCCTCACTGAGAGGGTGGTCAGTCGCTGGAACAGGCTTCAGATGGAAGTGGTCAGAGCACCAAGCCTGTCAGAGTTCAAGGAGCATCTGGACAATGCTTAGTCATATGGTTTAGTTTTAGGTGGTCCTACAAGGAGAAGGGAGTTGAACTTGATCCTTACGCATCCCTTCCAACTTGAGATATTCTATGATTCTGTGATTCTATGGATGTACGTTGGGCATTACAGGTTGGGTAGCCATCTACATAGTAGTAATCTACTGTTACAGAAGAATAGGAGTTATATTTACAAATCTTATTGTTCGAGACATTTAAAACTGCCACAGACAGAAAAAAAGTAATTATGAAATAATAAATAATCCTGTTCTGGCTTAGAGATGGACAGAATAGCTCTAGGGGCTCATAAACCTTTTTTCCCCACTTCCCAGCAACTTTCAGCCTCAGTAGTGGCCATAGCAGTGGGACTGAGTGGCATTTCTCAGTTTTGTGTCATGCAACAAAACACTTTGAACTGGCCCTTCTATCACCAGTGGCAAATGTGGCGTAGGATTGTTCCTGTCTGAGTTCAGATCGTGTCCAGATTTACTGCTGAACAAATGAATCTTTGAGAATTCTGGCTTGAAAACCTTTATTGTCTCAAATTCTGTGTTATTCTCTTTTCTCTAACTTATGAGCTTTAAATAATACTTTCTGTATTATTTAAATATGCAGCTATACATCATAAAACTTTTCAATACATATTTTACTTGTAACTGCTTCCTTGTTTGCCAAAAGTATCTCTTAAATCCACCTTCTTCCACAAAGTCTCTCATCTCTGATCTATATAAAAAAATGCACATCATGCTAATTCAGATTTATTAAAAAAACAAACTTGCTCAGCTCTGAGATTAACACATATTGAGATCACCATATGCATAGTCTGTATTTAAGGTCTGTCTATCACAGAAGTCGCATATTCAGAAACTGTATGTTCCTGTTATCTTCTACATTGAGCTAAATAAATGTGATCCTAAAATAATTATAGTTGCAAAACCCTGAATCCTGAAGCTCACACAGTATCCTCATTGATCCAAAAGCAAATGATATCAAAGGAGTTTGAAAGAATAAAGTAGAACGTTGACTAGAAAATGATACCTTTCTATTTGCTTCCTCTGGGAATGAAGGAGACACGAATGAAAATCCAGGGGGCAGTTCCAGGGAAAGAATTGTTTCTCTTTGTGGAAGGAGCAGATTTGTCTCATGTGTGAGGAGAAGAAAGCTTGTAGCACCCTATTCCTCTGACCCTTTACACTGCGGGTGGCTGATATTCCCCGTCCCCAGCACTGCCGCTCTGCAAGGTCTGGAGTGGCTGATGTTGACCAACAACTGTTGGACGCTTTTACTGTCCATATGTGTGGATAAAATCCCACACATGTGCAGAGATGGTACCAAAGTGCTTTTGCAGGGGGAAATTCCCTGAAAATTGTTATAGATAAGGGGGATGGGAACGGATGGAGAGCTGGTGTCACTAGTACTGTGGGAGTAAGCGCTGAAACTCCTAGCGGTCCCCCCCACTTCTTAAAAGTCATTGCAGATGAAACTGAGTCTTTGCAAGGTGTTGTGATTGGCATCAGGATCTGAAGAGGTGGACGGGAAACTGGTCAGGGTTCTGCTCTCAGCTGTTTGGGGCAGCATTTCTCCGTATGTGGCCGGATGATGGTAGCTGTATTAGTACATGAGGGAGAAAAGTAGACCTGCTACATTGTGCGATCTTTTACATCAACAAATAAATCATAATACAAAGACAGCAAGCCCCAAAGGTCTTTTATTCAGGTGTTGTAAGGTTGGTTTTTTTTTGAAAAAAGTAATTTATCTCAGGTAGACTCTGTTTAAAGAAAATGTTCTTGGAAGACAACTCAGCAAGCATATTTAACATTAATGGGATTGGGAAGAATAATTTATGTACATGAGAAAAAAGGAAGCTCAAAAAATCGTAAGAACTGAACACAAGCCAATTCAAAATTATTTAGGATGTTGTACAAGTTACAACAGTACATTCCGTGACTTGTAGCCTAATATCAAATATCACGAGGAGTCTTTACAAAATTAAAGACCAGACACTGCTCAGCATGTTAGACCTATGATGAACATGAATCAGTTCCACTCTCTCTTCAGCCCTGACCACCATTCCCATGCCAATTGACTGAAGTTATACTATACAAATTAAATGCAAAATGAGAATGCAGTCAATAGTATACATTCAAAAACATGTAACTTCAGAAATGAACACGAGATCGCTTCTCTTCCCCATCTCAGTCCCTCACTTAATTCTACTCTGCCAGGTATCATGTCATATTACATCTTTTCTCAGGCCACAAGACCGTAGGCTAATATTTTATTTACCCGTCAGAGACAGGCACATCCATAGTCTAAAATTCACAATAAGGCTAAATTTGAATTCCAGTCTTATTGCAGAATGCCACCTTCCTCAGCAAATAGTGTACTTGGCAATAAGACAACTTCTTCATATTTTTTTTTTTCCCCTTGGAGAAAGTCGCTGTTTCAAGGTACACTAGAGTATTAGACTCTGGTCTTAGAATAATAAATAAAAAAATGCTGAAACTGGTAAAGTTCAAACTGACGCATTTGTAACAGGGGGAGTAATCATCCTGTGAATCAGATTTCCAAAGGATGTGGTAAATTTTCCATAATTAGGGATCTTTAAGTCAAGACTGGATATCTTATTAAGAGGAATATTCCAATTCTATTATAAATCCTTGAGCCTAATGCAGGAATAAGCTGGCTAGAGCTGAATGGTCTAACTTATGCAGGAAAGCAGATATCATAAGGATTTGGTGTGAACTTAACATCTATGAAAAATAATAGTAATGGTAAAAATAATAGCATTAGAGCTATTTAAGTAGTTAAAGTTAGACACCAGAGTCCAGAGTTAGGCACTCAAGCACTTGGGTTTCAGGGATACTAAGAGTCAAATATCTTTTCATGGACTCTGTGGACAATATCCCGTAGCAAACAGAAATCAAAAAAGGGAGTTGTTCTACATCAATCTCTGCAAAAAAAACAAAGAGAAAATAAATCAAACAAACCCGATGAATACAAGGGAATTCCAAGCTCCAAATGCTGAAGAAGCGTTTGTGAGCAAAGGAAAGAAAAATCAACTTCAATTTCAGGAAAGTAGTGGGGATCCTTTTTTTATTACAATTTAGTTTTTCTCCAGAGATTGTAATTCACTAGAAAATCTACTTGGCACTTTTTTCATCACTGCCATTTATAAAATGATGTTTTCTTAATGAAGATGATCTACTATGAGATGAAGGCAGGAAAAGTTTTAGAACAAACTATTTTACTGAAGATAAAGTAGGAAGTAGCAGTCCATAGAGATCTAGATGGGGAGCTTTGGGGCAGAAATTTCAAAGGCAGTCATTGTTGGCCCAATGTTGTTCTCTCTGCAAACAGTGGAAAAATTGAGGTTTTTTTTTTGAAATAATGTTCTTTAATAGAAGCAAAGCTAGGCCAGGGAGAAGTGTTTATGGTAATTAAACCTTTTGTGTCAACTACCCCAAAACTTTTCAAGTTTAATGGTAGAGTAGTAGACAACTATCATAATTCCCAAAGCTTTTCTTTGTGATAATTATTATAATTCCCTGCCCTTCCTTTCAATGAGGAGGAATTTTCTTCCTCCCTAGCTCATATGTTCTCTTTGAATCAGAGAAAATATGCCTAGCCAGACAGTCAAAAGAACCATAGAGCATCAGATCCCCCATTCATTTAGTAACACAGAAAATATTTTAAACTAAAAACACTGAAGTGAGCAGTTTAATATACAATTCGACATCTCCTATTAGTCTTTTCACAATCCTTTGAAATTTCAGAAAGAGGCATTATTACTTGAACCCTCTCAGAAATAAATTGCCACTGTGAGACATGGCGTTTAATCACTTAACTGCAGTCAACCTGCCATAACACTGTGCTTCACACCTACAGCCCAGTGCAACATCCCTCAGACATGGCTACCTGGCTCAGGCAAAGCACCAGCGCTCACACGCCGTGTGCTGCTTCAGGTATCTGAGGTCGCAAGAGGAACCCTGCACAGCACTGCTTTGTACATCTTTAGTCTTCTTATAATACTGGTACATTAAAAGCACGCACTAGGAGGAAAGTACCGTTCTTATTCCCTTTTTACAAGCAGAGAGAGACGATAATAATTTGCAGAAGTGCTCCTAACTGTTATTATTTATTATTTTCACTGTGATAGCATCTATGAACAAAGTCTGTGGCAGAGCTGGAAACAGAATCTAGCTCTTGTGAGCACCAGTCGAGTGCCAAAACCGCAAGTCCTTCCTTCCTCCCACACTGCATGTATTTGTAAAGAATTATGCTTTTTTTCAATTGTGTAACTGCTACAGCACTGTTAACCCCCGCCCCCCGCAATATTCAGGTCTGTATTTGGGTTAGGAAATTACAGTTTTTAAGGGTATTTTCATTATATACTTTTTTTTTCCTCTCTAGATCAATTTAATGCTTTCTCCTTTGAAAAGGCCATGAATGAAGGAAAAGGAATTACCACATTGCACTTGCACATTCTCAGCAATTACTCATATGCACTTATTCACGCATTCATATGCACATAGTCACAAAACTCAACTTGAAGAAAACATTGATTTCCAGGGTACTCTCACGGTCTGTGACTGATCAAACACAGAAACCATTTAACCTCCCTCAGACACTACAAATACAAGTAAGAGGAAGTGAGAAAAAAAAGGAACTAGCAAAGTTTCAAACAATGGATTCAAAGAAAAAGGTCTGTATACATTTTTTTACCACCACAACAACAAAATGTGCATCTTTTAATTTTCATTCCTGTAAAAAGCATGGTTTGCTGTGGATCCTGCTTGCAAAATTCACAGTGGGGAAAAAGGACAGGAAAAGGGTTAAGTGAGCCAGGATAGGAGGAGCCCTTCAGAGTTTGTTAAAAGATGTAAATAACTTTTGTGCTGAATGTGGCTCTGATTAAACAAAGCCATTATTATTAGCTTTTTAAAACTGTAAGCCTGAAATATACACAGCAACTTGCCAAGTAGCAATGCCATGTCACTTGTTTCCTATTCTTCTCACTTTCATCCTAGTTTTACCCTCTCCGCTGTCCTTGTTATTCTCATTCTTAACTTTGGGCCCCATACTGATTAACCCGGTGGAGCCCAGGCCCATGACTTGGCTTCTAGAGGCTACTGCAACATGAAGAGCGTGTAACTAATAATAATAATAGTCTCCGGACACTTACCACTGGGCACGGTGCTTATTACCATGAGTAGTCTCATTGAAGTCAATGACACTGCTTTCTTCCAGGAGTAGTTACAGTGCAGTTAATGGCACTCTTCGTAGTGTAAACACCACGCCCTATGAAAGTGTTTAAAATATCAGGACTTTATAAGCTATTCTGGCCAGGTAATCTGTCTTTATTTGTCCTGCTGAGCATCCCACGTGACTGTGACATGATGTATTACAAATTAGAAATGTAATACCTTCAGCTGTAGGGGTTTTTCACTTTTGTAGTTGTTTCACTCTTTACAGAAACATGGCAGTTATGTTAGAGCTAGGACTCTAAATGCCTTTTTCTCTAACTTATCTGTGTGCCCCTAAACCTTATGTGCACTTTGCAATCAGACGGAAATTCAGACAACTATAAGAGGACTACTGGATACAGTGAGTGCTTCAAGCATAGTGCTACTTTGAATTTCTAAAGACTTAAGACATCTTTAGCCTCAAAGGGAAAAAAAAAAGATTTTGTCATTCATTAAGAAAAAGATAAACTCTCAGCAGGGTTTTTTCATGCATGCAGACGTGAAGATCATGCTGGATCTACAATTATGCCCTAAGTGACATCAGTCACTTAGTGTTTTTCTCAATCAGTATGTGGTTCCCCATTTTTTTTTCACGGAAGAAAGAGTTGAGTTTCAGTAGAGTTGAGTTTTTGGCAAAGCAGCACGTTTGTTTGGGAAGGACTATCTTGCACAGATATGAATGATTACCATTCAGGTGGGGTGGCCAAAAAGATTCAGGAAGAAGCCAGCAACTCTACCTTTCTTTCAGCCAATTTCAGTGAAAATTGAACTACCTTGTATGCTCAGAGGTAGGAAAGCTGGACATGGCATAGTGTTAGCCAGATGGGAGAGCCACTAACACGGGTCTTCTTACTAAAGGATTTGAAATCCCAGAGGGATGGAGAACATTGTGTGTTTGTGTGTGAAGCTGGAAGTGCTTCAACCTATATGTATACAACAGAGTATGACAGATGTTTAGAAATATTTTTTAGGTGCTTATATATTCCAAAATGCTGTAATGAAAGGAAAAGTAAAATGGCTAGGGAGGAAGGTAAAATGGTGAGGGGAGGTAAAATTGTGTGGGGTGGGCCAGAGTGCCCAGAGGACAAGACAAATACACTAAATAATTCAAGTGACTAAAACTATCTCCATGTAACAAATCTCAAAAGAAAAATTGCACAAAATGATCATGCATTACTAATGGAAAAATTTCTCTTTCATTAAAAAAGGCAAAAAAAGTAACTCAGCCCTAGTAGATCCAGTAAGAAAAACAAAGCAAAACAAAAAAAGCTTTGTTAAAACTGATTTAGGTTTGCTTAGAGGTATTTTGTGCCCTTTCTGAGGATCAGGTGTAGCAAATCCTAAGCTTCTGAAAGCAGGGAATGCATGGGCAGATCTCTCAGTTTAAATTTCTGAAATCTGGGGAATTCAAGTTTTAATTCACCTCCCTGTGCCCTACGCTCAAACACTTACTCAGCTGCATAGAAAGAGCGTCACACCAACAATCTTTTTAAAAAATTGTTATTTACAGTGCGTTCATCGTTCTGCAGATGACTCAGTCTAACACTTTTCTTTCACTTAGCAGTCTGTAAACCCACAGACCACACGCACCTCCTGTCTAGCTGCTGATGGTCTCAGTACCCTACCGCTAACGTAATATACACATGACAGTGCAGAAATGAGGTATACAGGCTCTTCCCAGGTGCATCAGTATCTTTTCCCTTTGGTCGTAAAAGCAGGAGTCACTCACAGGGATTCACATACACACCCAGAGAGACACAACCGCTCCCCAGTCACCTCTTACCGAAGTCATCGTCATGCTGCCCGGCTCCATCGGCTCCTTCTACCTCTGCACATACAGCTCACACACAGGACTCAGCAGAAAAGCCCCCGGGGGATCCCCAGCAGCTATTTGCAACTTCCAGAGGGCACAATTAGGCTGCAGGGCCGTGTCATTTAACTCTTTGCTTCCCAGTTTTCCAAAATCTGAGTTTTACTTTGCCCTTGTTGTGGAGTGACACAAAAGGCATTTTCTTAATTCGTAAAGCACTGTTTGTTTCTCGGTAAGTATATTAAATATTCTAGAGAAAAACTTTATAGTGGGTATATTCATCAGCATGTTTCAAGTCATCAGTGCAGAGAATGTGAAGAAAGCAAAACTTCACATTCATAATTGTGAATATTTACCCCATGAGACTGATTTTAAGTGCTGCGATAATTTGATTACTGTGTATTTTCAATGAAAATAGTTCCAGTAACTTCGTGCTTCTTATAAAAGTACTTCTAGTGTGTATACAAATGAAGCAGCTAATCAGAATTTGAGTGGTAAATGCATGTAAGAGAAAGCAACTACCTGTTTTCAGGCATGATCTGTAAATACAACAATAGGCAAAATTAACCAAAGTAAACAGGAATTAAATATTCATTGTGAAGAGCTGGGGCTCATATTGTATCACAGAAAAATACATAGATCTGTTGCGTAACACAACCAGTATTTTTAACGACCCTTCATGGAGCTGTAATGGCGTATCTCACACGCGGTACCTGAAGATCAATTAATAGTTAGGCTGAAAGGGCCAAGAATCCGCACCATCTTACCGCCCCGAGGCTTTGAGTTCAGCAAAGAAACACAAACCTGGCCAGTAAACTTATCATCCAGGGCTTTGCAGCTGGCAGTCTGCGGAAAGCTTGATTTAAAAGCTAAGGCTCAAGGTGTGCTCTCAGGCTCCCAGTGTGTTCGAAATAGGACCAGGTTCAGGTTTAGACATGCTGTCAGCAGGCAAAGGACTGGGCCTGCTCCTGAGGGTGCCCAGGAGCTTCTTTTGGCACATTTAAGTGTTAAGGAACATAAAAGTTCGGAGGCATGTCTAGCCTTTGAGCCAGCTGGAATACGCACTTGTCTCAGCAGCACATTACCTCCACAACCCACATATGCACTGTTTCCAAATCAGTAAAACAATAAATTCCTTTCAGTCTCTCGTGGCAACGCTTCCTGAGCCATTTTACTGAGCAAAGTAGACTGGATGGTGCATTTAATACTTGCTTAGTGACAGACCACTGCCACTTTTTAGGCTGGCAGGTGAATGTACGTGCAACATACCTGTTATGTCAGAAAGTAGGTCCTGAATTAAAATGATCCTACCGATGTTTACTCTTGGGAGCGGTGGGCAGTGGAAAGGCTGCTGTGCAGCAAGGTGGCATTTTTCTGGGGGCCTCACAGCTGATTCCTACTGAAGGTAACGCACTGCTCAGCTATGGAAAGCCACAAGCACTTAAAGCAAACAAGCTCCCAAACTCTGAGTTCTTTTTTTTTTCCCCCCTACAAGCCCATTTTTTTGTTTTCTGTTTTCTGTTTGTTTTTTTTGTTTTTTTTTTTTTTTTCTTTGCAATACCAATGTGGCTGGGGGGGGACAGGCAATTTGAAAACAAAAATTTATCTCTGCTGTTAATACTGTCAGCTACTGCCATGAAATGACAGCTATTTGAACTCCCAAATGCATGTTTACATGCAGTGAAGAGACAGCAAATACATACATACAACCTGAACTACACTTAATGTAGTATACATTTAAATTTCAGGAGAAAATGCAATAATAAATCCCATGGTAGTTTTTTTTCCAAGCTCATGACTCTCCTTGTAATTGTTATGCCCATGTAAAACATTTGAACTAGACGTCTGAATATGGAAAAGGCAGCCTAATCTGATGGAAAAGGAGAGTTGACAGTGGGGAGATTACATTTGCATACTGGAGAATGATTCTGTTTTCCGGGCTGTTTTGTCCTTCTGGACACAGTGCCAAAAATGATAGGTATAAATGGTAGTTTAAACAAGGCTCAGTTTAAATTCAGATGCTAATTGTGCGAGTAGACTGTGTACTGATGCACATGCGCGGGGGCACTGGCAGAGGGTTCTTTCCAGTCCCTGCGTTTGAAGCTGGTGGAAAAATCCATCCTTGCTTAAAGGTTACCTTAAGGAGACACTAATCTCTGTGACTACGTAATTATGACTTTTTGTGTATCTCCAATAAAATCACATGTGTCTTTATTTTCAGCTTTAAAAGGGAAGTATTATAGAGCCCTGACCACAGAAAGCTTTTTTATGAATATGACCCTTTGTCCCAGGTAAGTATTGCATCAGGGAGTACAGTGGCATACCTGTTGCTTAATTTTAGAAGGAAAAAAGGTTTTAAATTTCACAGCAAGAGAAAATATTAATATCTTTACAGGAATAGTTTCTGAAAATAACTGCTAGTAGAAAAAACAGAAGTACCCAGGGACAGTATCTAACATTCCAAGTGGATTATTTTAATTTTTCATATCAACATACCTATTCCCATAAAACCCAGATATCTGTTTTCTTAAAAAAAAGTGTGTCATTACTGATTTTAAAGTTTTTCCAGCATAAAAACAGTAAGGAAAGTACTTACCTGGCATTTTATTAATTTATGCAAGATGTATGTACAGTAAAAAGTAATGATTGGAATACTTCCCTTTCCTAAAGCATAGATACCATAAAACGTAACACTGAACAAGTATAACACATGTATTATGGAAGACAATAGAATGTAAGTATTAATAGAAACCAGTTCCCATTTGCAACCATTTTCCAAGGGAATACAGTTAGAAGTTACGCATTTGATATTCTACTATGCTTATGCCAAACTTGCCTCACAGCAGATATTTTCCCACATAGAAACTCTAGCAGTGCCACCTTGGGATCTCCGGGTATCATATTCCCCTCTTGAAAACATTTTGGGGTTTTGCAAAAAAAAAAAATATGAAGAAAGAAAGAAAGAAAGGAAAAAAAAAAAGACTGTCTCACTGGATTGAACCTCAAAGGCTTCTTTGACGCAAGTGTTATTTTGACCACGTGAACGTGGTTTCCATTTTTAAAAAAACTAGATTAAAACATGCATGAACAAACTGTCCATTGAACTTTAATGTTTCTTTGTTGCTTTGATGGTTAGCAGATTTCTGCTTCATAGATTGCCTCCTCCCTATACATTCTAAAAGTGAAATGATACATTGTAATTTGAATGATAATTTTGTTTTGATGATTTAATTGATAACAGACAGAAGAATAAAATCCCTGTTTTTCTCTGCCGTGCAGATGATATAGCTACATTTCTTAGTAAACATCTGTATATAATTAAGGGATGTTGCACTAAAACTGTTTCTTCCTTACCTTTACCCTGGGGTTTTCTTGAGGCTCTGTAGGATAATCCTGGTTCAGGAAAGGAGATGTTGCCTCTTGCCATTCAAGGATTCTTCATCTTTACTTTTAGTGATTTCAGTGCCAATAAAAGTTATCTGCCCACATTGTTTTTAATGACGTCAAGACCAATCATAACACACCCCCTTTTTGTTTTCTTTCCAAGAATCTTTGCAATCTCATCAGCTGATCTTAAAAAAAGACACCTTAATATCTGTATTTTAGTGTACACAGGGTTTGACCTAATGTGTGTATATATTTTTGCAACTGCAATGTTATGTGGAAGATGGCAAAAATATTCAGTAGGATCGCTTCTAATCCAGTTGGTTTACTGTGCAGTAATACCGTATTTTTTGGGTTGCACATCTTTGTATAGACATGTAAATCAAAAGCAGACCAAGGACTGTTCAAACCTGCTCTGCCTATGTTGCGCACAGGGAGTTATTCATTCAGTTTATCAGCCATAAAAATAATTGCACTACACTCCAAACTGACTGACATCTTTTATAATTTTTAACACTAAAATGTCCTGGTAAAATAGAACACTACAATAACAACACCTGATTAGTAGAGAATTGCTACTGTAAATTATAGCGTTTGCAGAATAAAACAGAGTTGAAAGAGTTACAACTTTATATTAAAAGATATAACTGGGATTTTGTCTCCCTTTCTCCCCTAAAATGCCTTAGCAATATCCTAAGCAACATGTCTATTCCCAGTCCTGCAAAAATGGCCAGGTGGCTGCTATTGTCCAAATTTCCAAATACTCCCTATTTTTTTTTTTTTTAAATTTAAAATTAAACAATACAAATTTTCATCAATACTTGGATTTCTGTTTCACATGCAGCTATAATGACTGCTAGCTTTCAGGGAAGAAACAAACAAATAGTTACAGGAACGTGCAAAGAAGATTTGAGAGTGTGTGTGTGTGGGGGGGTATGCAGAATTCCCCCTAATCTCGACCTCCTTTCTTCACCAGCAAAAAGGCAGTTACAAATGAAATGCAATCTACTGTCAGTAGACTTGCAAAAATAAGTTTTAAAAAAATTTGGATGTCACAGTAAAATAAATAGATTATTTGATTTGATTTGTGAGAATGTCATTTCAAAATATTGAACTTTGACATCAGTGATGCTGCTTCAGAAGTTTTTAAAGCATTTTCCCAGTTTCTAAAAGCCAGGGTAAATTTTGTGACACTTCCTGAGTATGTTGTTGTTCTTTGCCATATTATACATAATAGATCTTGATACTTGCATTGACTCACACGAAAATCTCAAGGTTCTTGATCATCTGCTAGTTTGTCAGCGGGAATACTTCCAAGGTTCTTCAGTAGTGATGGACTCCAAGAGACTCTCTGTGTTGCTGTTTGATGGCCATTCCAGGAGTCAAAACCATCATCAAGACTAGACAGTGATCTTGTAAGCATGGGCTCAGACATGCTGGAGGGTACCCTTAAGAGCACATGGGACCCTGCATGTCCAAGCATGCCAGGTAGATTAAATCCCAACCAAGTATGCCCAGATAAATAGCCTACAGGTTGATTGAGGAGCCGTCTGTCTAAGAGGCAGCCAAAGGGAGAGGATCTAAATAGCAGTGTAGCGCACCTCTGCTCAGGGTGCTCCAGAGACTGCTCTCTCTGCCTAAGTGATTTTACCATACCATAAGTTTTATATGAGTTACTATGTCACAGATATCAGATTTCACTTTATTCTTTTTTTTTCGTATGGAAAATACATTAGAAGAGAGGAGTACATGAGGTTTGTGAGAGAACAGTCTACTTGTCAATCCTTATCTTAGACTCACCTGTCTGGATTCCACATACTTGACCATGGGTCGATAGCGTTGACCATCTCAGCTCAGGAAAGGTCCCAGATGTGAAGCAGCAAGGAGTTACACTAATAACCACCACTTAACAGTCTTGTTCCCTCAGGCCAACCGCATGATTATTGACAGACATATTTGCATGGTGCCTGTCGCCATCCATGCCTCACCTATGAATAAACAGAGAACGTTGGTTTCTAGCCCTGACAGTCCCTCATTCCTTGAGAAGCTCATTTATTTATCACCTCATTAAACTGAAGAAAATGAACAACATGTAAACAAGTCAAGGTATTATGGTATCACAAGGGAGGTCTTCTATTGAACTACAAAGAAAATGCTGCAGAAAGAGATAAGCTTTGAATGGTGCAATAGGCAAAGCTCTTCTTTAGTCTGATTTACCTTATTCCTGTTGCTACTATTATCAATCTAAATTTACAGAAATATGACAAGATGAAAAAGGAAACTTTATAAACAAGGACTTCAACTTAAAAAAGACACACTCTCCTTCAGTGAGTACACATTTAGTTCAGTATTTCTCTTGGCAAAGTTTAGGCATGTCTCTGGTTAACAGATGTATTCTGCTGTCAGCCCTTTTCAAGAATTATATTTGATGATGGATGCCAAATAACTTCTTTAACTATTAATAAATAACTCACAGGTATCTTAGATAGTGTGCACTTGAGGAATTATGCTAATGCTTTATATGCTGGAGACAAGGGAAATTCCCCCCCCCTCTCCCCGCCCCGAAATTTCCACTTTTGCTGACAAGTTATCTGAGTTCTTCTTTCAGAATGGGTTCATTCTCAGTAAGACAGCCATCTAATCTCGTGGAAAATCTGATCACCAACTATCTGCTTCTTGCTGATGTTGCTGAGAAAATTCCTGTTGACTCCAGAATGGGAGAGAATATGGATCCATCAATTTTGGAGTCTGGTCTAGCTGCTTATATTTCATTAGCTTCATGGTAATGAGTCTTTGCAATTTGAAAAGAACAGAATAGTCACTACCATGTGAACCAAATTACGCTATATATTACATGCAACCTAACTGACAATAAAATATTTTACAGGTAAAAAAGAGCATTAAGTGACACCATGATTTTTCATGGCTTGCAGAGAAGAAAGGATCTCTAAGGGAATACTTAGACAAATTATACCCCAAATCTCAAGGTGTGTCTGTTACTTGGAACATTATTTTTAGTGGAATTAATTTTTTATCATGTTTATTTGAATCTATTTCAAACTAGTCCCTTGTAAGAGCTGCTTTGTTAATGCCACAGAGACTGAAATGGCTGTTATCCCAATCATTTCTCCTAACACTGAAGTAATTTATCACCATCAGGTGATAGTAGTTAGCCCCTTTTCACATGCCATTTACTTCCTACATTTAGTTAATCCAACAGAAAATATGTGGGGTAAATTTCATCCAAAGTGAAAGTTTGGAAAGAGAATCTTTTTAAAAGCAAAACCCCCCAGAAAGCAGCAATTTTTAAGGTGTTTCAATTTCAGAAAAAAGTAATAATCTGATTGATTCTTGACCACTGAATTCACTGTTGCAGTAAAATTAGTATCTCACGGGGGGGAGAGAGGAACATGCAAGGAGAGTTGATGTAAGAAGGAAAACCCTGAAAATTCAGACGACCTTTTTGTCTCTCTGATTTGAAGACCTGATGACTAGAAACCTTCTTCTCATTTCAAGCATCAATCTATATTTTCATTTTGGTTAAAGTATTTATTTTGCCTTGTGGATTTTCTCCCAAGAGATTATAGACAACAGTGTTTCATCTTGCAGCTTTGGCTCTCCGGGCCGATGGGAATTTCAGCCCTCAACTCCAGAGAGTGCTTTAACCAGGAAGGGGTAAAGTTCTGGATGAATGTGCCTTTCTCTTCCCCTTGTAACAGCTTGACAGCCTTGCCCCTGAGAATTGTCTACTGGAGTCTATTTCATCAGTCTTCTGTAAAGGATGATCAAGTGAGCAGACTATTGTGCACTTCACCTTCTTCTCTTCCTTATAGACTGTCATATAATGGTAGAAAATTCCACCTTGCTGCATTTATTTAAAGCTTTTCCTTCTGCAGTTTGTGTTCCACTGATGATGGTTATTCTACCATGTTTCTATTTCTCACAATAATGTCTAATTTCACACCCTTCCTAAAGAGATGAAACATTTTTATATCAGAGCTTTGTTTTGTTGTTGCTGTTGGTTTTCACTGCCATGTCCAGTTCCATAGGTGCGTTAGGCACCGTTCTCACCTGGTGCAGCTCTTATTGCTTCCTTTTTTCCTTTCATCTTTTCCTCTACCATTATTACTTGCCATATACTTGCCTCTTCTTAAAGCCAGGTCTTCTGAGTTTTGGCATTGCTCATTCTGAAGAAATGTTTATCAGCTTTGCCAGCCTCAGGCACAGAAATATATGTGATGTCTATCCATAAAAAAAAAAATAAAAAATCCATTCATGAGCTTTCCCACAGATGCATCTCAGCAGTCCAACATTGAAAGAGTTTTGTGTTAGCCTCAGCTTTTGAGGTCTGTTATGATACTGGTCATGATTTGTTTTCATCAGAATGCATTAAATGGTAATATTGAGTCTGGAAATGGTAATCTTGGATCATTGCTACCACATCTTTCTCTCATAGCTGGCAACAGTCTTTTAGCCAGTCACAAACATGCAAGGTCATTTCTTCTGACAGATTATCTGATTGTTGAGTGTCTGGAGTAAGGCTGAGTTGGAGTTGTTGAGTGAGGTTTGTTTGGTGTCCTAGGTTAGGGAGATGTTACAGAAGTATTACTGATGTATTTTCATTTTCTTCTGGAACAACTACATGGAATCTTCCATTTCTCAGTCTGAGTGGATGTTCATACTTACAGTTATTCAACAAACAATCAACAAAATCAAATGATAAGTTTTCTCACAGTTTTACCTATGCTGGTCTCTAATGAGAGAGAAGAGTCCAAGAGACATTGTCCAAGGGACAATCATCTCGTCAGTGCTGGACATAGCAAAGATCAGCTCTGTGAGGGACATTGGCAACTGCAGAGTTTTATTTCCCTTCCCATTTAGACAAGGTCTGCATCTACCTATATTTGAATTATGTCTGTTCTTTAGAGACATGCTTATCTAGTTCACTGTTGGGAGCACAGGGGAAACTGCTTTTTGTATTTCATAATGAGGAGATGTAAAATTAGTTCTGATTCTAACTACCCCTGTGATCCATATTGATTCATTAAGTCTCAGGGCACAAATGTACTGAGAATCAAGAAATGAGAGATTTGTAGATGGGAGGATAGAGTTACTGGTTCGGTTATGTCTATGAGAAATGACCCAAGCTCTTTCAAGGTGTTTCTAGAAGTGTCTAACAGTATTAATATAGACATGTCTGCCAAAAAGAAGTTTTCTGAGAAAACAAAACTTGATGTCTCACATACAGGACACACTCAGAAAAGTTGTAGAATAACTGAAACTCAAAGATGGCAGTGAGGACTGCCAACTGATTCACCCACCTGGGAATTAATTTGTCACTTATTCAATAATTAGTAAAGTTTTGCTTTTTTACAGCTTAAATTTTAGTGTATTTTGAGTCTTAAATACTGTAATTCAGGAAGAACTGCCCAACTGTTCTAGTAAACCCTATTTGGTTTGGTTTGGGTGTTTTTATCCTGCCTACAGTAGAAGAGTAATTGACAGGATTGAAATACTAGAGACAGTCCAGTTTGTAATCAGCCCTTCTGTATCCAGTGCTTTTCCTAAGGAACGCAGAAAATTAAGGCTATGTAAAGAAAAGGAATGGCAAATGTATAAATAGCAAAAAAATCTACAATTTTAAAAGGGCAGTATTCTTAAAGGACTCATTGGTGCCCAAAATGGCAGAAACATGACCAATGGTCAGATGCCATGGTCAGTCAGTGCAGATTGGATTAGTGTTAAGTCCAACAGGTTTCTCCTCCAAGCCTTCTCTACCTGTCACAATAAAATTACACTAAATTGTACAAGCAGATATATACCTAATCATAATGACTAACGCAGCCGTGATGTCACGTTTGAGGGGATTGAAGGGAGTAAGTTTGCAGACGACACCAAACTGGGTGGAAGTGTTGATCTGCCTGAGGGTAGGAGGCCATGCAGAGGGATTTAGACAGACTAGCTTGATGGGCCAGGGCAAACTGTATGAATTTCAATAAGGCAAATTCCGGGTCTTACACTTTGGGCACAACAACCTCCGCTAACGCTACAGGCATGGGGAGGAGTGGCTGGAAAGCTGCTCAGCAGAGAGGGACCTGGGGGTGTTGATTGATGAACATGAGCCAGCAGTGTGCCCAGGTGGCCAAGAAGGCCCAAGGCATTCCTGGCCTGTATCAGTGTAGCCAGTAGGACCAGGGAGGTGATTTTACCCCTGTACTCAGCACTGGTGAGGGCACATCTTGGGTACTGTGTTCAGTTTTGGGCCCTTCACAAGAAGGACATTGACGCACTGGACCGTGTCCAGAGAAGGGCAATGAAACTGGTGAGGGGTCTGGAGCACATCTTATGAGGAGCGGCTGAGGGAACTGGGGTTGTTTAGCCTGGAGAAAAGGAGACTCAGGGGAGACCTTATCACTCTCTATAACTATCTGAAAGGAGGTTGCAGAGAGGTGGGAGTCAACCTCTTCTGTCAAGTAACAGGTGATAGAACAAGAGGAAATGGCTTCAGGTTGCGCCAAGGGAAGTTTTGATTGGATATTAGGAAGAATTACTTTACTGAAAGGGTCATCAGGCATTGGAAGGCATTACCCAGGGCAGTGGTGGAGCCCCCATCCCTGGAGGTATTTAAAGGTTGTGTAGATACAGAGCCTAGGGACATGGTTTAGTGGTGGGCTTGTCAGTGTTAGGTTAATGATTGGACCAGATGATCTTGCAGGTCTTTCCCAATCTAGGAGATTCTGTGATTCTGTGATTCTGAGTTGCACAGGACTGTCAGTGAGTGCAGACAAGCTGAGAAAAAGGCACTCCAGACAAAGACAGACCAATAGCAACTGAGGAAGGGGAAATTAACAGTGATTCAAAATTGCTGAAATACTAGGCTTCTTTCTAAAGTTGCACTCGGCCAGCTCTTGATGATGTAGACTACTGAATGCTTCACTGCTGATAAGGTTATATATTACTTGCGGTTTTACTGTTGTCAGATCTGGCATTGCTCTGCATCAAACTCAGTTTGTGATGTTTTTGCTGACTGCTTTTGGCACTTGCATAGGTTATGATCCTGCATTGCATGTAGGTGCTAGACATCTGGAGTCTGGTTACTTAAGGCAGCCTTATTTTCCTGAGGTACTTTTTCCAATCTGAAAGGCATGAAATAATGAAGTAGATTGTACCACAGTGGAAGAAAAGTTGTCTCACTCACCAGCTGCCATGGGAAAGGCAGATGTACTGAATACCCTTGATTTTGTCGAGCTATTGGAATGTACAGAGCTGGGGAAGGATGTTCTGAGAATAGTGTGGAGTATGCAGAAAGCAAAGTATTACTGTGGAAATATTACTGTTAATAATAATGATTATACATCATGAAGAGAAGCTTACTGATGGGGTAAAAGACTCCTTTGATGAAATTGTTTTCAGTTAAAGGAAGATGCGTACACCCTAATTTCACTGGCAGTAACAGGAATGGAAAGAGCATGAACACCTTGCTCAGAGTGCTCTATATTTGCAGGTAATGCCCATGATCTTTGTCTCTTACCTATTCCCAGAAACATGCTTTAGCTGTCACCTATTTTCATGTGACATCTCTTTGTCCAGTGCTGTTAAGTCTCTTACTGCTGCTTCTCTACAGAAGATGTACAAGTATCTTTTGGATCATATAGTCCCTGAACAGGTTTGCATCCACTTATGGTCCTTGGGTGGTATTTTTCACAACTGGTCACTTAATATGTGATTATTAATAACTAACACGAATGAAATGTAACAACTGAAGACAGGAGCCTGAACAAGCCTATGTGATTGCTCAGCCTCCAGCCTGATGCTCTGATTTTGTGTGCTACATTATATGATAACAATTCCCATTATTCATATGACTTCATCACCTGTTCCTGAGGACTGGATGGCCTTCCAAATGTTATCATGAGAATAAAAAATTACTCAATACCCTCATTCCAAGCCATCTGTTTCTGAGTAGCTTTCTTTTCTGAGTAGCCAGATTTCTGAAAGATATAGCCCTTTGATGAAGATTGATTAGCTTCACCAGAACCCACATACTTGCCCCCTTGGAGAAATAACTCTTCCCTGCTTAGACAACCCATGACAGAGTGAGCTCTAGGGTAACCATCTACCTAACACTAAGTTTTATAATAATTGCTGCTTGTAGGGAGGTGCTTGCCATGTTGGAGTACATCATAGTAGAACGAGGGAAATACAAAAAATACCAATGAGCTTGTTCCAGTTATTTGCTGTCAGTACTGCCTACTTGTCTAGATCTCAGCAGTCCCCCTAAGGAGGATATCAACCTTGACTTTAAAGATGAGTTCATGGGGTAATGGGTATTACCTTCAAGAAATTAGATAAATGTCTTTTCATCCAAACTTCACTTTTTCTTATATTGTATGACTAAGTAAGCCACTGACAGTGTCAAATATTTTTCTACTTGGGTTTTAACACTTTTGAATTGTTGTGATTCCATGTATATGCCAGTCATTTCACAATGTTTTCAATTAGGAGAAATAAAATTCATAGTTTTATTCCTATTTTTCAACTACTGAACTTTTATAAGCCAGTGAAGAAAGAGACTAATATATTCTTTGCCAAGACTTCTCCAACTTTCTGCTAGTTTTCCTTTAGTTATTTCACTTTCTTCCAGATTCCAGCATAGATTCACAGTTAACATTATCTAGCAGTCTGCCCAGAAACAATATCGTCTAGCACTGAATCTTCTGCTCCTTTCTCCTAGACTCTTCTGGAAGAATCTAATCTTCCAAGAAAAATTTTAACCACTACAGCCTGAATTGCAAATGTATTCCAGGGATGCAGGTTATAGACTTATTCATCAAAAAGTCTGTCCTAAGTAATAAATAGTGGAAGATTATTAGAAGGTATGATCTCAGCCACTTGTCTTTTGGATTTACACTGAGTGATGAAAAAAAGAAGAAAGGATGTCAAACTAGGTAAGTACTACAAATAATGTGGTGATTCAGTGAAATCTTCTTTACTTCAATGTGATTTTAATATAAAGAATAGCTCTTTAAAGGTAAGCCTCTTGATTTTTATTTTAAGAAAACTAAATGAATTGTAAGGTAGCCAAAAAAGTATTCCCATAACATTGCTCGGTTTCATTAACGTGTTGACAGTGTCATACCATATAACCTTGCAGTTATGAATCTATCATATGATGGAGAAGGTTTCTGGACTCCCAGAAAATATTACAGTTGGGAGTAAACTGTTATACAATTCCTTAAGGTCTGGTCATACGTCCAGGTTATCACCTGAGGAAGAGCGTGGATGAGAGGTGGACCAAAAGAACTGTCTATGTAGCTGCACACTGAGTTGCACTCGATAAAAAATACCTGATTTGGATCAGCATGTCCTGGGGGAAGGTCTTCTTGTTGAAAGATCATTGCATAGTATATATGAGAGATATGTAAAAGTATGTTGAATTAGTACAATATTAGAGAGAGCTGGAAAAACTCCTGATGAAAATCTTCTCTGTCAGAAAATGTGAATTTGTCAAAATGCGTTGCCTTTGACAACTTTCTGATCCTACATAGATTTGGACAGCTAAGTTTCTTGACAGCTCATTCCTGGAATCTTTACCAGTTTGCCTGGAAGACTGCTTGTCAGGAGCATTGTTTCTGGATTTTGTTAGCTTAAAGGTCTATTGCCATTCTAAGCCATGAGAACTGAGCTGCAGGTTAGTACTGCGGAGGTTCTTAACTCCTGCCTCCTGCCTCCAGAGTGTTGTGAAAGACTCAGGGGAGATTTGAGAGCCATCTCCAAACCGATGTAGCCTGATTCCAAGAATCCATGAGGGACAGATGGAGTCTAGACTCCTGGCTTTGTAGCAGAGAGACCAGAAAATTATAGGGTGTGAAAGTAAATTATCAGGATTGCCCTTATCTTTTAACTGAATTCTGGTGTCAAAAATTAACCTCTATTTTTTACTCTGGAAGTCTCCATCTATTTGGTATTTTTCTCAGTTTCAGACTCTGTTCTTTCCAAGCCACAACCCCCAAGCCACACCGTTCTCTCCCTTTCTTAGACCCATGGTGATATCTTCTATCAAGAAATAGCTCTGGGTATGCATAGCTGAGACTTTGGGATAGTTAGAAACTGAGCAATGTCAGTTTGGAAGGAAGCAGCAATACAGCTAGGAGAGTCTTGTAAGGAACTTGTAAGGATGTCCTGATGCTGATAATTCAGCATCTCAGATTATACATGTACGCGCACATATTGTCTACACAGACTCGAAGGAAAGATTAATGCAGGAAACCTTTAAAGAAAAAGCTGCTGAATGCAAGGGCTGTGGCTTTAGCTGGTTTTCTTGTTGCCTTACTCAGAAGGGCAGAGGGCATTGCTTTCTGGTTCTGGTGCTGAAGATATTTCTGAGGACTGTTCCAGACTGTTCTTTGTCTTGTATCAGGTCAGTTACTCTTCTTGTAAACAGGAAAATTATCATGTTCACCTGTACTAATATGTCTGGTTAGAATGCCTATATAGTTTAATTTTTGTAAAAATCAATTAGGTTTCGAGTACTTTCAATCAGATGCTAAGTTCTTCTCATATGATGTTAAGTATTGGGTAACAAACAATGTTAACAGCAATTGTAAATATCACTTCTAAATTACAATTTTCTTATGAAATTCAACTGCAAGACACTCATCCCTCTTTTGCTCTGTCTTCAGTTACAGAAAAGATGAAACTCACAGGTTTTTCAGACTTAAGCATAAGAAGAAACAGGCGACAGGCGATATTGTCGACCTACAGTTAAGCTGTCTGTGTCATGAGAGTCCTGAAGTCCTGCATGCTATACTGACTGAAAGAAAAGTTATAGAATTAGATTCAGCTGAAGTATCTTCCTCTTGAGCCACCAGTATCCTAATAGACTCTCTTCTAACATGGAGTGTCTATAAATCACTTTCACACAAGTTGATTCAATCAACAATTCTCACGTGAAGTATCTTCCAAGTTACTTTCATCTGGATTATATTCTGCTGTGCAAATGGAAAAAGACATCTGGTCAGACAGAAAAAGTAGAATGGCAGTAGTCAAATAAAATTAAAGATTTATATGTAGGCCAATACATTGAGTAATTATTGATGGTTTTAGTTCAAATAGGTTACTAACATTTTTTTTCTAATTTGTACCCTGTTTGTGATATTGGAATATTCATGGAATATGACAATTCTTAAGGTGTGGTCAAAGTTGACTTAAATTGCATAAAAATTTCATGGGAAAGGCAGAAACGATCAATTAATTTTTTATGAAACAATTTTCCATTTAAATGTTCTTTCTATGAAACTGAAATTTGCAGGATTATATTGCTATTGAAAAAAGAATCTGATAAAATTTAATGTTCTTTGAATATCAATGGAATAACTAATTTAAGTTTGGTGTCTGGTTGTTTGGGTTTTTTAAAAACTCAGATTAACACTCTATGAATTAGAAATTGCTTGTTATAATTTTCCATGTCTGTCAAAATCAAATGTTTCAGTATTTTGTTTCAAAAATAATATATTTTTGCTGCTAAATCTGCACCTTTTGCTCCAGACTTTCACTCTTTTTGTAGAATAGAAATTTGATTTACCAATTAGAAGTTTCTAACTCTAAGCTCTCATTGACCTTCCTGAGGAGTAAAGTTACTCAGTATTTCACAGGAATAGTCATGCCATTCCCGACCTCAAGGTTTTAATATTAATTTTATCCTTTAAATCTAAAAGGGAAAAAATGGTACAAAAGCTGATTATGGCAATAATGCAAGTTATATAGAGGGATTTTCAGAGAGTGGCATTGCTGGCCTGTAAGTACTGATGGCTTCTGAACTTAGAAAAGACTGATTGCATCTCCAAAGAAATCACATTTTAAGAACAGAGATGGGAATTTTAAAAGCTACCTTTTTGTTACAGTTAAAATAGTCTGTAGTTGATGTATTAATGTTTTAGATTAGGCTTTTCAGCTCGCAGGTTGTGGCTACAGGGAGCTAATATGAGTTTCCTGGGGATCTCTGGCAAAGATAAATGTTTCTGTAGAGAGATTTTCTTCCTAATCAACAACTATTCATGAACAGACCATCCACATCGATTTTTTTACCTCTGTCTTGATCATGACAGTAACCAGCATTGCCAGCACTCCGGCCTCCCTTGACACTGACTGCTCATTCTCACCCTGTGCTGTCCTGCCTCTTCAGGCTGACCACTTCTTTTGAGGAAGCTGATGAAAATTGTATTTCCCCACACATTGGATTTATTTTAGCCTGATCGGTTCCACAATCTTGTTTATAGTGTGGCTCTACAAGTTCCTGAGTCAGTCCATTCTTAGATAAAAAAGCTGGTAACAATAAATAGTTTCAGTTCTTGGGTGAGGATTTCCACCGCAATCCTACAGATCAGGTGTTCTCCTCTCTCCCAGTACAATTTTCAAGCCCAGGCAGAACTCATGTTGCAGACGCAGATCTAAAGCTGTAAGAAACCGCTGTGTTTGTCTTTAGCCTGACTCCTCTAGTTGCATCAGTGTATAATATTCATACTATTGTATAGTGTATTTTATACTTTCTTTGGAGGATGGGGAAGAGCAGATGGAATGGAAACTAGAGATAAACAAATTAACCCAAGACATGTGTACAACTGTGTCTATAAATATATATACTGTAACTTTTTTGTCCATTAACATTTTCACTTTTCAACTAAAGAAAGAGAACTCAGGTTCTTTCAGTATTGCCTCATTTTCCAATCCTTTAATCTTTCCTATAGATCTTTTCAGAACCCTTTCCAATTTATAAATACCTCTTTTAAATTATGAGTACCAGGCTTGGACATGTTTAAAGCCATTATTATGCCTGATACCTTAGTAATATAGTAATAAGGGGAAGGAAGTACTTTCCCTTATTATAATACATAATTTTATTAATTATGACAGGGGTCACTGTCAAAGCAAGGTTGGGTTCTTCTGTTCTAGGCTCTGTACTATCCCCAAAAGGAGGATGCTCCTGTAGCCTTTGTTCTTTATTCTGAGATGAAAGTCCTAACATTTGACTGTATGAAACACCGTATTTTTCATTTGTACCCGATTTATTGAGACAGTGAAATTATGTGGTATCATTCTGTCATCCCCTTCTCTATGTTCCAGGCCTATGTCATTTCTGCTCAGCACAGTGATGTGTTACTGGTGTATTATAAAGCACCTCTGACTGTATTTTTACTTTTCTGGATATTCACTTCATATTTGTCCTTCTGCTTTCATTATCAACTACCTACTCATTCCCATTTTACTCCGTATGTGCATTGATCAGTTTATGTGCATATACACACACAGAGACATACTAAAATTGTATACATGTGTATTTTTAAGAACGGCTTTCATTTCCTTGCTAAGCCAAGTTGGCTTATTACCAGAGCAGTTGTCCTTCTTTTTGATTGTGGCTTTTGGACATCCAGTAAAATATTCCTAAACAGTTCATAATTATTCATATTTTTTTCTGTTTAAATTCTTTCTCCCAATAGATTTGGCTTTCTTTGTTCTCAGCTTTGGAAAATTGACTCCTTTAAAGCTTCAAGTAATTCAGTAGCTGCCATAAAAATTCTGAAATGAAGCCCAAGGAAAGATCCTGACCTCCCCTTGCTTCATTTCCAGAAAGAATGTGAAAGGGGGATGATGCACAATCTTGATTAAAATTAATCTAAGTGTCTGAGGGAGAAACATTAATTTTTAGAGCTCACAGTAGATTTTCATGGTCAGGAAGCTTGACAAGCATTGAAAATCACTGTAGTTTTTGATGCCAGCTATCTCACTAGCAGTACTATTGAAATGGAAAGTGCTGGTATCTTGGAATAGTGGACCCTGGAAGGGTTATCTGTGCCGGTCTTGCACAGGTCGTGTGAACTCCCCAGTTTTTAATCCATTCACTAGTACAGCTCATTACCGCTGAAAAATACCTGTACTATTGTTACCAGCACAAAGATATCAGTTTGATTGCAAATATTCTGCATTGTGGTTCTAAGGAAGGACACTGTCCCTCAGTTTTAAATCCAGAAAGTGAAGGTATTGGTTTTAGAGAAATAGGTCCTGTAGTTTCATTTTCACTTATACAATCTTAAAAACTCTAAACACCAGCTGTGTTGGGTCATGAAATAAAAAGGCTTCTTAAGATTTGGACTGCAGACTTGCTCTGAGAAGAAACATACTTCACTTTCTCAGCATGGTATGTCAGTGTTGTGTTGGATACAGCCTTCTGAAAAGAAAACAAATATGCACTTCAGACGAGAAATGGGCAATGATGGGAATAAAAATAGGGAGTGCGATCTAATACAGCCACACAAAAGCAAAGTCACTTCTTACTCTTCCATACCCTGTTAAGTAATCATAGAAAGAACCGAAACTTCTCTCTGAAAACAATAGCTTTTTAAAATTTAGATTACTGTTAACTGGGAGGTTTAACTGAAAGTGTAAGGACACCAAAATACACTGTTTCTATAGGCATTTTTATAGACATAATGTAATGTTTGATTGGCCTGTTTCTATTTTAAAGAATTCTTCAGATAAATTCAAGACATTGCTATGAACCATGGTAAGAATGAGAAAGGTGGGGCTACCACAGCCAGGCCTTCATAGCTTGAAACACTTATTTTGAGAACTTCAGCTGGTGACAACATTGTGTAGAGGGTCAGCTAATATCCTACTTGACTTTCTTTGAAAGTGTAGTTTCGTTAATGTTAACTACAAGTGATCAGAGTAAAACTTGCATTCCAGATTACATTAAAGCTTTTGCTCAGCATAAACCAAACTCTTCTGGTTTTGTTTGTTTGTTTGGGGCTTGGTAGTGGTTTTTTTTTAGATAGAAAATGTAAAGCAAAAATCAATTTCTATTTAGACCAGCACTTTTATTCAACTGAACAGTCAGACAAAGAAAAAAGTTATTCAGGGTGCCCTAAACAGTCCTTTCCTCAGCTCTTCCTTGAACTCTTGGTAGTTGTCTTTATTCTTTATTTTGTAGATACTTTCTAAACTTCTGTACATCAGAATTTCAAGGGTCAGCTTGAGCTTTACAATTCTTTTCCTCATGTTGTAAAATTTCATTTGGAAAAGCCAAATAAAACTGCAACAATACACTATGGAATTATTGATGCTGAAGGGAAAAATAAAATTTGATTTTCTTACATCTGCTTCTTATAACTTTTCTAAAAATTGCATTAGTGGATCAATGTTGAGTTTTCATTTCTGTTCAGATAGTAGGATCTGCATGTACACTTTACATCTTTTTTCCCCTCTAACCATTGTTTTACTGTCTCCATCCTGCCTATCTCTCTGCTGGAAAATCATTTTTTTGCAAGAAAATTTTGCCAAATACTCCATGGTAAGCTGTTGTAAACTAATCTTTAGTTGGTTCTGAGCACAAAGTTACATTGTGAAAGTCCTACTTGTACCTGAATGTGACTATAATGTGAATTTCTTCTGGATGGAGAGCAAGCTGCGTGATCTTTCCATGTTGCAGATCAAATGGACATGTTTTACAGCAACACAATGAGTCAAATTTCTTGGAGCTGTTCTGAAGTCTCCGTTCCATCTCATTCAATTTTCGGCTGCCTCCACTTGTTTAGCCTCTTATCAGTTTACATATATCGCAAGGATAAGACACTCCTTTAGCCAAGTTAATTATACTGTCTTCATCCCATGCAATCATGAGCAGGCCTGGTTATTTTAATCATCTTCACGCCTACTTTCCTATACACACTTTGCTTCCACGGTAGCCATTCTAAAATGTGTGAGCTGGAATCTTGCCTAGAAGTAAGCCGATCCCTGCATTACCCTGAAATGTTCTCATTGCATTTGCTTCTAATTGGGTAATGTGCTGCACTGTTTTTATATGACATTTCGTTCCTTGCTATCAAACATTCCATGCTTTTTTCATGACATGATTTATAAGACTTCCTTGTCACCTACATTCCTGCCAATTCTCCCAGAGATTCATCTCTAGATTGTTCTGTTTCTTGCAAAGTCTCACCCTCGTACTGCTGCTAATTGAATATTTGCATACCCTGTTCCTTCCGTCTGGAACTCCCAACCCTTTTAACTCACTGAATGTCCCTTGCCAAACACTTTTAAAAGTCATTCGGAAACTTTCCACTTTGAATATTGCTTTTTGTGTTCATATGTAATGCCTTTCAAAGTGTTCAGAGCCCAGAAATGTTTCCACATTCAAGCGATCAGAAGTGAGAGATAATAGCAGGGTTCCAGCCAAATCAGATATAGACTGATCTGTGAAAGTGTCATTTCCTTGTAGAATCATACAGCAGTGACCGTGTGATGGTTGTCACATATGCTGACAAAAATTCAGGATGTCCTCCTAGTAAAAACAAATCCAGGGGGTCCTTCATGTTCCTGAGCAAGTACAAGCCTGTCACATTTAGATATACAAAAATGGGTCTGAAGCAGCAATATGTTGGGTAGCTTAAGATGTTGGAAATTGGAAGTCTGCAATTCAGCAGCAGATAAAGTGTTCAGTTCTGTAGTATCGAAGCAGTAAGTTCAAGAATTAAATATTTTTATTCATGTAAATGCTGCATGCTCAGCAACAAGTTAACAGAAAATCCTTCTAATGAGACCAAGGATGCAGTCTGATCTAGTCCCATCCCTCTCTTCACCACGTTTCCAACTCCTGTGCCCGTCTAAGGTCTTGCTGTGTCTTGCCACTGTTACTTAGGTGCAATTCAGGATTTAGGTCTTGTCAATCTACCAGTTTTGTGCCATTATGTAAATGACATTATCAACTTCAGAAGCTGCTATTAACATATCAGTGAAATCTCCAAGATAGATACCAGTTTAAAAAGATGATCAGTGTAATACATGCCTGTCAAATTATGAAGGTAAGACATGCCAGTATGCTTTTACACCCTAATAATACTTCTGCCCCAGCACTTTTGCTGACTTTATTTTCCAGTTTAGTCATTACTAGAGTTGTATTGGAGAAATATTGAATTTCTGACAGATTTAAAGAATATAAAATTGCTTTTATTGTGAGTATGATAAATGAACTAGTAGGGTTGTTATCCAATGATTCTGCTTTGTCTTCAGAGTATGCTGTATCCTGCAACTTCTTTGGCTGTTCTGACTTGGAGTATTTTCTGACCAAAATCTTAAAAAGACAAAGTTTTTCTGTTTGATATTAGAAATATCAATACAGAAATAAACCAAACCTTTCAGGTTTGTTTGATTGGTGGGTTTTTTTTTTTGTGAGGAAAACTTTCTTGCTTTTTATAGGTGGACACAACCTTCAGACTCCAATAGCTACAAACTTTCACACAACATTCCATTAATTTAATATCATTAAACCAGCAGTGACCATTCCCTTCTTATGTCTTACTAGAATCATTCAGCATTCATATTAATGTCAGGAATATCCAGAATTATGAATAGGCTCCAGCAGCAACATTTTTAAGAAGTTTATTAGATACCATAGTTATTCTCTCACAGGAAGCTCTTACTGAGAGCAAGTGCCATGTATTTACCCTTTCCCTGGCTTTTACCACCTTCTGAAGGGCCTGATACTGGCCACTCTCCATAGCAAAATACCTGAAGATGGGGCTTATGAGAGGTCCAAGAATGGTACTTTGTAGCGTATGATTGAGGCGTTATTTTAGCTCAGTGCTCTCCAAAAACATTACCTTGCCATTTAAGAAAGTGAAAAACTTAAAGGTGAAAATTTGAACAGTGTAGCTGTGTTTACAAAGTAGAAGTATTTTGTAAATAATTGGTATCAATATGTTGTTATGGATGGGAATTACTTATGCAGAGTGTTTTTCAGCATTGGAAGAAAGACTTTGCTGAAATGCAATAGCATATTAAAGGTTTAGCAAGAGATTAGCTGTGCAACAGGGACAGGGATTGGATTCTAATTGTTTAGAGATTTCATTGTTGGTGAATGTTCCTTCATCACCACCACAGAGGAGACAAAAAACATTGATGTCCAAGGGTCTGAATTACCTGTCATACTGGCATATGTCAGAGGTAACACTTGTAAGTAGCTGGAGTTACATGAACAGTAACAGAAAGTTGCTCCCTAATGCAAAATTTAAATAAATAGACAGGGGTTTTAGATGCACTTATTTGTTGAGAATAGATTACTGAAGAGATGCAACAGAGAAGAGGAATGTCTGCTGCTACTGCAACTGTGGTTTACTTTACAGTTTTGTCTCTTTCAGAAGCTTATTTCACCTCCTGAAGCTTCCTCCTTTGTTTTTTTTCATTGTACTTGAGGAGACTTCTGTGCCCTCCAATATTTCCCAAGACGGAGACGTACCCTGAAACCTCTCAGAAGTACCACCACCTGCCAGTCCTGCAGGTAAGCACCAGTGCAGCAGCAGCTGGCTACATACTCTCTCAAGGAATTAGAGAAAAAAAAGTCAGTCAGGGAAAGAGGATGTAAACGGTGTAGACATGTAAATTTTGAAGTGGGTTTTTTTCTTTTAGAAAGCAGATAATACAGACTGTACATGCACATTTATCACCCTGTTTGCTCTGTTGATTGTGTCTCTCATATGATTTTGGAAGGGTGAAGTCGGTCTTGGGTTATGAGTTCAGTTCTTAGCCCTATATTTGAGAAAATAAAGCTTTAAGTAAGTTAGTGCAAGTTCAGACCAGTACAATTTATTCCAGTGTCTTCAGTTTAGCCTTTCTGGTACATGACGGTGTACAGTACACATTCCTATGCGGAGTGAGCTGTTGTGACTGCAGAGGAGCTCTGGGCCATCATTATGATTCAGAGGCAGAGCATCTGCTCGGAGCTGCTGTGGTCAATCTGATTTTATATTATGCATGTGTTCTGGAGCTTTCCCTTCACACACAGAAAACATTTTCAGGAGGGGAATAACCTACAACATATAATGGAATGGAAAGGAAAAGAAGTTTCATTTTGCAGCTGTAAAACACAAAAATCTTCATCAGAAACCTTAGTGATTTCCTAGCTGGGTCACAGGTTTTGTGGCTGGATCACAAACTGTGTCCAATATTGGATAATCTAATCTTAAGGTTCCAAATAAATGCAGGAAACCATTACAACTGGTCTCTACTCACAAGAGCTACTGAGTGCACACAACACATGTTTCTGTTGTAGCTGCTTACATCAGATTTCATTCTGCCCCCCTGTTTAAGCTTTTACATGGTTTTAAATGGTTGCTGCAAATTCAGGTCTTTGAGAAAGACATATAACTGGCAGAGAATAAATATTTTACATGGAATAATTACTTATTGCCTGAAGTCTTTGGCATGCTATCCAGCAGGAAAAAAAAACATTTTAATAAATGCCAACCACACCTACAAAAGATAAGTACCATCACAAATCATACTCACTTATTCCAAGATTATCATTTGATAACCAGTCCAAATTGCTGTTGAGATAATAGCACCTCTTTTGATGTTACTGGCAAAGCTCAGGTAAAAATATTTCTGTGTTTGGCTTTCACCATTAGTACTAAGATTTTATAAACCTAAGAACAAAACAAGAGCCAAAGAGGAAGAATACTTTCTCATAGTAGAGTAAGTTAGATACACTTCAGCATACTTTGGGAACAATTGCCACCTACCAGAAAAAGGCTATTAAGTGAAAGATTTATAAGCACACAACTTATTTTACTGGGTAAACTTTGGAAATATTTGGTACAATCTATTTAGTTTAAGCCTTGTTTTCTTAGAGGAGTTTGGAAAAGTAATTGCAGCAAATATAATACCTTCTCCCAACAATGAGAGAAACCACTTTTGTTGGAAAAGCTACAAACCGGCTGTATAGTTGTAACGGATTCTCCCCCTGATGCCCCAGGTCCACGTCCACATCCATTTAAATGCTGCCTTTATAGCACCCCAGAAAACTTTAGTCAATGTCAGGTTTACACCAGCACAGAGCAGAATCTCTGGTTTATCAGTTTAAAACAAAGGGATCCTTTATGCAGGGAGATTGTGACTCACTGCCTTGTTTGTCCTAGCTAATGAGAACTAACAGCACTGTCTGTAAGGGATGTGCTGTGGATATTACTGTGGGAACGTGCCTTCAGGAAGAGATCCAACTATCTTCAACTGTGTAGTCAAAGATGATTGTTATTAAAACAATTTTGGAAACTCATGTACAAGATGTACTTGAATTACACCATGAATAAGTTAACGATTGTTCTAACTTATCATAGCTGTTCTGCACGTATGTTCAACATGCAGCTTGTTGGCATTTTAATGCTGTGTATGTGTGTGGGGAGAGGGGTGTGAGCAGAACTAGTCTGCTGACTCATATTGATAGATGGATTGGGTTTTATCATCACTGAATCAGAGAAACACCAAGTGGTTCTCCAAGATGAAATAGCTTGAGGGAAAAGACTGAACATCCTGCATCAGACCTTACAGTAAATCAGACCAAGGAAAGTCTCAGTTTAAGTGATTGGAAGCTTGCTCAGGATTTCTGCCAGGGTTTGTTACACCATAAATGAAAATCCAACAAAGCAGGAGATGGAAATCTGTTAAAGACCCTTGATTGCATATATGCTGTGTGGGAAATGGGCAGGGACAATTCATCTCCCGGTATTCGGTGACTGTTTACGAGAAGTTAGCTGCTGTTTAGAAAACATGGCTCTTCCCAGACTGATACAGAAGATATCTTGTCCTTGCAGAGGACACAGCTGTAGAGAAACCTCCCTTCTGGTGGAGCCTGGAACATCTGCAAGCCCTAAAATTTAGAAATAAAAATCCCCACGACTGTGGGGAAATAGGTGGATAGGAAAAGAATAAGCCAAGTTTCAAGGTGAGAAGAGTTGGGAATCTTTCTTTCTTTCTCTGTGGAGAATCCCAGCTGTCTGATAAAGGTCTTGGAGAAGATTGAGGACTGGTGTTGAGCATTGTGCACATGACCTGTCAGATAAAGGACAGGAGGAGAGTGAACGTGTGGCTTTCTGTTCGCCTCCCAAGCAGGCTGAGATCCATAGCAGAGCACGTAGGCTCAAGCGTTTTCTGCAGGAGTACAGAGTGTTCAATAAACCAGCTGGGATGAGAACAACTTGGTAAGATCCCCAAACACTCCAGAGTTGTAAATGAAACTATTTACACAAAACAAAAACAGCAACAGATATTTGGACACCACCATCATTATAATAATTCCTAATACATTTCTTTTTAAGAAAGGATGTGAACCTGATAGCAATCCAAAGCCAATAACCACTGAGTGGGTACAGAAGCAACATGTCCTCATGACTGAGTGAAGACATCCATTTCAGATTATTTTGCATGATAAAATTTGGCTGTAAAAGGTCAGGACTGTGAAATATTTAATAGACAAAAAATTATCAAATAAAGTTAAAGAGTTAGAAAATCTGCTTTTCAGTTATTCAGAATGCTGCTTGTCCCAGTCATGTACATTGCATCATATCTGTATGTTCTCATGCATGCACTGTAAATTTTGCATTTATATCTGTCCTGGTTTGAGCAACACAGTACTAATTTCTCTTCTAATACTTGGGAAGACATCACTTTTAGAAGACTCTGATGTCTGAATTTGTGAAAATATTTACTTTGTAGCCAGCTATGGTGTGTGGGTTTCAAGGTCTCAGTGATTTCGAGCTTGCCAGGTGCAGGGAGGAGGAGGAGCAAGATCCGGGCACTTGACCCAAGCTGGCCAGCAGGATCATTTCACACCATCAACGTCACATTCACTATAAATTAGAAAGTTTGCTGCAAAGTTCTCTCTCTCCCTTGATGGCTGCCATCCTGAGAACTCCGTGCCCCGGTGCCGGACCCCTGAGGCCTTCCCTTCCTCCTGAAGCCATAGCGCTCGCAGTGTCCCACATTTGCTGTCCACTGCTGGGGGTGCACAGCTTCTACTGATAGAATTGGCTGAGTATAATCTTTGCATATTCTGTATTGGTATCGGGATCAATATTGGTTCTTTAGTGTTATTAATTTTAATTATCTAATCTTATTCTATTAAATCTGTTGATATTTCAACCCCCAAATTTCCTTGTTTTTTCCCAAATCCCCTTCCTGTGTGGGGAGGGATCATCAGGTGATAGAATGATTGTCTAAATGACAATAAGTTGTTACGGGTTTCTCAAACCATAATAATATCAAAACGCTTGTATATACCCTATCAGCTACTATGGCTGGTGGGGGCCAGACCTGAAACATGTCCCTCACATATACCCCTTAGCTAATGAGAAATGTTTTTAAACATGTCAAAAACTTCCTTTAAGTTTCAGGTGAGGACTGCTACATGACATGTAACTGTCATGAAACACGTCAGGGGCTCTTATAGCAGAAATTAGTAGATATAAATGATCAGAGACTTGGTGAAGTACTGACATGGAAGTGGTCTGGATAATGGTGTAGACTAGTTTGGAATATGCCATTTTCACACAAATGCAAAGAAGAGTACTTAAATCATCAGTGGAAAATTTCAAATTTGCAACCAGAACATAAGTGTTTGGATTCTGAGAAGCAGCTGAAGCACTGTCTGAGGTCTTTACATTTCCATTCTTCTTTTCTGGCCTGACTCTTCAGCAAGACCACATTTCCTCTGATGTGGACAGATGAGTTTAAACAGATGAGTTTATCATCATTAAATATCTATCTCCTATCAGTGTTCACTGTCTCAAATGTCCCTTATTTGTCCCAGCAGAGAACCAGAAAACCTATTCTTCAAACTAGACTTGGCATGCTGTACTGAAAGAAACTTGCCTAGCTGAAGAAGGACGGTTAGGAAAGCCTCAGGAGCATGGCTGAGGGAGGTCACCTTGCTGGGGCTGCCTCTGCATTATGGAACAGCCAATAAACCAGGTAACCTATGGAACAAGAGGAACTTGTGTTGATACACATGTTTGGGGGCCTTGTGCATCACGAACTTGTAATCAGCCGCTAAGCATTAATAACTAGCATTAATGATCCATTAAAGGAGAGGAAACCCTACATTCCTGTTCTACTCCTCTGTCCTTATTATCCTATGAAATCTCAGTGGATTTGGGCTGGGAATATTTGCTTGTTAACCTTACATTTATCACAGGCATGACAGAGGTAGTCCTAATACCAACTCAATCTGCCCCATAGAGCCCCCGTGTTGAACGACTTGGCAGATGCTTTGCAGGTGGCTGCAAGCAGTTCCACCTGTACTCCAAAGTCAAACCGGACTAAACAGTTGTGCTCGTGGGTAGCTTAGTCCCAGGCTCGACTAATAAGACAACAGACACTTTCTATTAGGTGGGTTTAGGACCACACTGACCAGAGCCACGCACACACACAAAGCTCCTAGTCAGCTTGAAACACAGGCAGAATAAGCTCATGGCTTTCTGGCAGAGATGGTGTAGACACTCTGTTTTTACCGCCCTCCCTTTCCCCTTGGTCAGCAATGTATTATTCAGCTGGGAAATGGAAGGCATGCTGAGACACACACCTTTGATACCACGTGGGCTGAGGAGAGACAAAATTTTGACATGCTTCTGGAAAGCATGCTGTTTAGCATTTGGGGAATAAATAAGAAACTCTAGCATCCTTCTCCTTTTTGAAAAATACTTATTTTCTCCGCGTATTTCAAAACCTAATGCTCTAGGTCTGTAGGTGCATGTAGTTCTTGCATGGAGCCAGAGATCCTTGGCATGGAGAGATATGGAACAGGTCATATAATCAAAATTGTGCTTCACATACTTGTTGACTAATGAAAGTTTAGCATTAAATGAAGGAACATTTAATTTCCTACGAAATTTAAACAAATCTTTGTGTTCCTCTGAGAATTTTGTGTTATAATACATTTTACCTCAGTAAACATTAGATATTTGCCCAAATATTTCTTGGTAAGAATGCCATTAACAAATGTTATGTATTTCTGTTCATGGTATAGTCTGCCTTTCCCAATGGTGGTATTTTTGGTGATAAATCAGCTAATTGTTTTGACCTTCTGACACCAAATCTCCACAATACTCTTCTTGCTCTGTTTGGTAGCAAGAAGGCGTCCAGCTGAATGTATAGCCCGAGATGGTTTGCTGCTACCCTAGGAGATTCTGGGCAGTTATTTGCAGTGCTTCTAGATTAATTTCATAGTGATAACACAGCTATGAATTTGATATGAAATTATATTTAAATTAAAATCACCCTCTTCCAGTTTAGCTCTCTTGTAAGAAGTACCTGAGCCTCTTGATTCAATCGCCTCAGTAAGTCATATTGCCTAGAGCTCATGATCAAACTGCTTTAATTCCCTTTTTTAAAGGTCATGTAAACATGTGTGCTTAGTGAATTAGATGCAAATTCAATTCCCTATTCACAAAGCTTCCTAGTTAAGTTGCCCACCTATTCCTCGCATGCAAACCTGCATCTGACAGCAGAATATTGACTTTTGAGCTGTGGACAAAGACATGATTAAACAAAGAAAACAACTGTCCCTGCATTGTAAAGAATATTGATAGAGGGAATTGGAGGTACAGTTTTTCCAAATGGTGCTCATCGTGTAGCTTAAATAACTCACAGTTTAACATGGCTGTTCCATGATTTTATTTGTTTTTATACACTGCATTTTTATAGGGGTAGTATGTGCTGCAGAGCAATGGATAGACGTCTAGGTACCAACGCCTGGATTTTATTGAAGCTGTTACTGTAATTAAGCACTGACTGAGTATTCTTCTTAACAAGTTGTGCTAAAACAAAAAAAATGAAATCATGAATATCAGTTTTAAATTAATCTCCGTCAAAGATGGAATGAACTGCACTGAACAGTTCACCATTTCAATAATAATAATAGAGCAAAATCTTTTGGTTTGGCGTTCTGGTTCACCTATAAATAACATCTTCCGTTCTGATTTTTCATAATTCTGCAAATAAAATTGTTACATTTATGATCTTGTTGTTAGATCTTTCCTTATAAGTAATGAGTAATTATCTGTGCACAATTCTTCTAACCCCTTATGACTAAGAACTATTACTCTATCTCACACCACAGGTCTTGCAGCACAGTGCCTTACCTCTGAGTGGGGCTGGCGATGGAAAGAAAATGAAAAAGATCACAAACAGTGGGATCCTTCCCCAGACATCTACTCTTAGTTTTCTGGAAACAGTAGGTCTGAAATAAACCTGAACTCATTATTTAGAACTTGTCAGTTATGCCAGACCTGAAGTCTGAAGATGTTAACTCCCAGGAAGTCACCAGGTTTGTGTAATAATTAGATTTTGCAGACAATGAAATCTCAACTTCTGTGTTTGCCTCTAGGTTTTCAACCTCTAGGGTGCACATTTTCAAGAGTTTTCAGACACCAGGAGGACAAAAACATCTTCTGAGTACGTGAAAATCTCAGATGAAAACAAACAAACAAACAAACAACAAAGCAACAAGTCACCCACACCTGTTGTCGTGCTTGGTAAACCATCAGATACAAGAAAAGCTGTGGTATTGTCTAGGGCAGGCAATTCTTCAGAAGTACTTTGATGCTCACCACAGGCAATACTTTTTCCAGGTGTATCACCATACAGACAACCCTTGCTGTGGGAAGATCAACAGTTCTTGTCAGGCCTCAAGACTTCCCATATTGCGTGAAGTTAGGGCACTGTTAGAAAGGAAAATGGTATGATATGATTTGGTAATTGTCATGACAGATAGGAATGATGAGGAAAGGGTAGACAGCAAAAAACTTCTAGTGAAACAGGCAGATAAAGAACTGGCATACATGCAGATTCATCATCCTTTTCATGAAACCACTCCCTCAAAACTCTCCTGGTATGCTTACCGAAGATAAGTCATCCAGCTACCTAATGGGCTCGGTGTGAGATGAACTCTCAACCGCAAGTTCATGTACTTCTGTGCTCACCTGCTCTTCTGACCTCTTGTTGAGGGTTCCCCGCACTCCCACCCTTTGGTCAGAACAAGACTTGAGTATCAGCCACGTATCTGCCTTGAGGACCCCTGGGGACTTGATATCTGCATTTCTTCCTTTCAGAAATAAATGAATGTTAATATTAGCCAGCAGATTTCTCAAAAAGAAAATAAAATTTACTAGTAATTGGAATAAAAGATAAAAGGGAATCAAACACAACAATTAACGCATCTTAATATCTTCTGCTAAAACAACATATTTCAAAGCTTGAAACCCTCATGCTTCTCACCTGAGAAATTTAAAAGAATTAGCCAAGAAGCTCTCTGGACCACTAGAGTTAATTTTCTTTATTGAGTCTTGGGAAAGAAGGGATATTTCAAAGAATTGCTGACTTGCCAAAGTAATCGTAGCATTTAAAGAAAATGGCCCAGGAAATGATAGATCAGGTATCCTGATACTGATCTTTGGGGAAAAAAAAGAAAGCCAGACAAATTCAATGCTCTGTCAACAGGGAATTACATGCTAAAAATAAAGCTATATCATTCAACACAGTTTCACAGAAAGTAGTTCTTGTCAAATTATCTTCTTGATTTTTTTTTTTTTTTTACAAGATTATAGGTCTGGTTGATAAAGGTATCTGTGTTGTTACAATGTAATTAAATTTCTGGGAGGCATTTGACATACTACACATGACAGTGTGTTTTAAAATCCCACATTATATGTAATTAATAGAACACACATTACATGATTTAAAAGCTACTTGACTGATAGCTCTCAAAATGTATGCATTAATGGAAAGGCATTAATTAGCTGAGCCATTACGAACAAGATACTGCAAGACCCTTGGTATGAAACCATTTTAAACCCTTCTTTCAAAACAGTCTGAACCATGGGCGCAGTTTGCACGGGACACAAAGTTGATGGTGTGAAAAGTAATCAGGAGTCAGCTCTTGCAGAGTGCGCTCAATCACCTGGATAGGTGATTTGAATTCAGTGCAGGAGTTCAAATGCACTCAAATGTGATGAACAGGGAACAAAAGCATGTTGCAGAGCGGAGCTGCCAGCCCATGGCCCCAGGCAAAAGGACCTGCGTGTCTTTGGGTGCATGAAAAACTCATCCCAAATGGATGCAGCAGAGAGACCTCATCTTTCACATTGGGCAAAGCGACATAAGGTCGTATGGGTGTGAAGGTGGTGTCAGAGAAAGCCCTGGAGAAGAGCCTGAAGAAGAATAAGGCTGAGGGGATTATCTGGAGCCTGTATGGAGATATAAGGGGCCAGAGCAGCGCTGAGGAGAGGAGGTTAGAGAGGTGAGCGCTGCTGAAATGTGGCTCCTCATGTCAGCCCAGCCCTTCCCATCACCCACAAGCCCATTCCCCACCCTGCAGGTGCCTGACCATGGCCACCTGGGGAGAAACCCAGACCTCTCCCTTCCCACAGCCACCTCGCCCTGCAGTGGCTGTGGCCCTACGTGAGGGCACAGCTGCCACCACTGGGGCATTGGCCTCCCCCTCCTTAAAGACCTTCTAGGGAAAGCAAACACTTTAGGTCCCATGGCGAGAGATTAAATGGTAACAAAAGGGGAGAAAGGACTGAAATTAAGTAAGAGCACATAGGAACGTGTTGCAAATGGGTATGTAGCAATCCTGTTAATAGTTATTTGCAACAGCCAGTATCTCCGTGCTTAAGATCTCCAAGACAGAGATAGGGTTGTGTATCTACTTTGGTTAAGTTTTTATATATCAGGAAGAATTTCAGGCTAGAATATTCTTTTTAAATCTTCAAGTATTTTTCCAACAGCTAATATTGAAAAAAACCAAAACCCAGATCCAAGAATCTTTACAGGAATTTCAATTAGTGCATAGGTCAATTAGTTCATTGGTCCATGTTAAAGCAAATCCTCAGCTTGTTAGTTTTCAAAATCTGAACTTCAACATAATTTTATGAATAACCAGTACCTTTATAATGGGCGAAATTAAGCCAAAATCCTTCGTGCAGGGGGGCATGATGTTTGGATTTTAAAAATCCACGTGAGACATGAATTTGTTGGTTGGAATCCAATACTAATTAAAATTAAACAGAATCCAACAGACCTTTGATAATTACATCAAAAGTTCACATTCATTTGATGTGGATTGTCTATATTTCATTGTTACTTTCTTAAAAGATTATTTATGTACAAAGAGTTAGACAAGACTATTAATATTTAAAAAGTGGAACTATAAGGGCAAACACTGATTCAGCATATGTTTTAATTTATTAAACGTTTGCTTTATTCTGCTCAAAACCATCACTTGAGACATTATTTTTTGCATAAAGAATGATCTACAAAGATTCTTAGTAAAACATATTTCTAGTGGAACAAGAAGTTTAGCTTGTTTACTGGGGACTGGATTCAACAGCATTTGCTTAACAAGCTGGGCATGAAGGAACCACATCAGTCATATTTTTATTCCAAATTTGCCATTGGTTTACTAAGCAAAGCTCCTCCAGAGGAAAAAATCTGATTTCATAAAAGATCACACACACCAGCCCAAACAATCTGAGATGCTGTACTGAAAGTTGTCTGAAAATTCAGCATATTTTATGCAACTAAGCGCAAAGTGGTTTCCTCACAGCTGAGTACATGGAAAGCACAGCAGTATTATAAAAGGGAGAGATTACCAATAATGTCTAGACATGGAGAACGTATGACCTCGGTTAGAACGCTCCAGTATTTACTTTTCCTTTCTAGAGACAGATATAGAGTATTTCATGATTTCAGTATGCAAGGCAACAAGGTTTCTGAGCAGTTTGGCAAAAAGCCTCAAACAGACTGCAGGCTGGGAAAACTTAAAAGGAAGAAGAAAGGATCAGAATGAAAATCATCTCTGCTAGAAAAATAAGAAGCAGAGTGCAGCTACTTCTCATTGCCATCATGCAGACGGTGTTAATTGCATTTTAAAAGTATCCATATTAAAAACAAAACCAAAACAAACAAAAACCCCAACCTCAATACCCCACCAACGTTGTGAAGTCCAACACTCAGTCTTTAGGAAGCATTCAAATGGCAGTTGGCTGTGTAGCCTTATTGCAGCCTCAGTGTACACAGCAAACAAAACCTTTGTCTCAAACTTTCTTGCTGTATACATAATCTACAATTGATTTTTCATTTAATCTTGGGTTCAGGGTCCCATTCCTCCTTTCTTACATATTTAAATCTCTTACTATATTTAATGATTTTATTTATTTTTAATGGTACTCCTTAAAAGAATATTATCTTATTGCACAGATGTGAAGTAGACTATGGTTGTTATTCTGCTGCTTTGAAGTCTAAGGATGACATTGAAAGACATGCTTATTGAAAGTCACATAGACACCTTGGTTTTGCAGAAGAAATTATCTGTAAAGATTTCTATTTTAATGTATTTTTAAAAAAAGTAATACATTTAGTTTGCTTGCTGGTCACTCAGCATTTATAACAACTCAGTTCACTGTATGGCGCCCATCAGTTCTGCTTGCCGTTATGTGTGCTGAGCCCACATGCAAAAGAAGCATCCCAAACTGTGAGTTAGGGAATAAGGACAGCAAAATTACTGACTGACCATCCTAGCAAAATACGATGTAAGCAACCAAGCAAGACAGAAAAGCTCTGGGTATTTTCTACATTGCAATCTGTTGTCTACCCAAGCTAACCCATCTGCATGAAGCTGTCTGGCTGTAGAAGCTTCAGCCATCCCTGAGGATGACTAACTCAGAACAGTTAGTTACCTCGTGCTGCTGCAGAACTGTTCCTGATACCTGAACAGCTCAGTTATCTCTACATTATGCACTTCAGTGTAAACATACCCACAGTGTCAAAGACTGTAGTAGAACCTGTCTTCTTGGCCAACCATCTCTTTTTTTTTTTTAATTTTAATACCACGGTGTTTTTGTTTTGATCACACACCTTGAATTTCTGCAACAAATAAGGGAAGAGGCCTATGAAACTTTGTTTACAATACAACTCCATTCATTAAACCATCCTGACTGAGTCCCAAACTCAGACCCTCCTGTGTTATGAGTGAAGTAAGGACACCGCTGGGGGAAAAAATATTGAATGTATACAGGTAATTAAAGCCTGCGTCACAATGCTTGCACAAAGGGCTGGGGGAGGCAAGAATTCAGCCTAACGTTCTTTTAATGTGTTATCTTCAAATGTAAGGCCTTGAGGGGTTATATGTGTCTATATAAACAAAGGAAAAGCCAGAAATGCCAAAGTATGGACAATACTGAACTCCATAAGGTGGCAAGAGGCAAGCAGGAAAGTTTGTTTTCTTGATGTGTGATTACCAGGAGCCACGGCAAATTTCAGTGAGGGAAACCTATCAGAGAAGTCCTCTTAGCTGCAGATTGTGAGACCTCTAAGGAGCTCTCAAGGAGCAGAGAAGGGATATTAAAAGGAAGTCACTTCCAGGCTGTGACAAACTTCTTGGCACAAGCAAAAGGTGACTTTTCAGTGGTTTACAACTAGTTTGATAAGTTTTTCAGAAGGATATCAATAAGCACCTCTTCAGTACTGAGGCTAAGCTTTTCTGAACCAGCAGGTTCTTGAGCCAGACTTTGAACGTGCCAGACCTTAACGGAGTAGCTGGTAGTTTACACTTTAATAATCAGCAAAATAATATAGCCTCTTAATCATAGTCCCAAAGATGACTGAAGTTTTCCAGGAAAAAACTTCATGTGCATGCCAGACATCTGAAATGAAAAACTCCACCCTAAAAGCTACAAAGCTAGCTGAAAGCAAGTAGCTCATAATTAGAATGGTTGTCATTCAACACAGCAAAATAATCTTATTAGAAAGCCAGTTCAGTGAAACTATATTTTTTAGTGTAAGGCAACGATTTTGATGACAATTTAGTCAGGAGAATTTCTCATGTCAGGACAGTAACTAAGCAATATATATCTGTGAGAGAAAAAGAAATTAAAAAAGTTAAATCCCTCCTCTTAGAGTGGGCAGTAGATATGCAAGTCTGACATTTTCATTTGTGTAGAGGGGTTCACAATTATATTTTTAAATATGAATTTCACTGCAGTGTATAAAGGATTATTTAAATGAAATTTTTCAAAAACCAGGAAGGCCATTGCCTATCCTCTTAAACTGGGAAGTATTTAAAACCTAACTACTGGCAATTCTGTTCATGCAAGTTCATGTATCTCATTTATTTGCTGCTAAGAAAAAGAGGACTGATGAGAACAACATAGGTGGAAAATACATTCTCAGTAAAATAGAAATGAGGGCAGGTGTTAATGTCTCCCCCGAATATGTATATTTGTCTTTAATATTAATGTGTTTTCCATTCGTGCACAATAAAAACATCAGCATTAGACTTCTAAGGGTTAAATCTTGACATGGCTTCCCTCCTTATGCCCATAAATAACTGTGGCCACAGTTTTGTAGAATATGTTATTTGATAACACACAGACATTTAACTATCAGATTAACAGGTACATTAATGTATGTAGATGTTGACATATCCACATTTGCACCCATAATTACTTGCAGATGTGGACTATGGGCACAAAAACAGCCATATTTTAAATATTACTCCTCAAGTCTACAGCATATTTTTATTCTAAAGTAATTTTGCCATAAGAGTTTTAAAATACTCAGATTCCAGTTAGGTTTGAGCTCCTAACTCACGCAGATGTTTTTTTGAAATTTCACCTTGAAAACACACTTGAAGTTGTTGCTTTTTGAATGTACACAAAAATTCCATCTGCCTTTTAAAATTAACACGTCTCAGCCTTTCACTTTTCAGCTCCAGGAAGGTTATTTTGAGACGCTTCTTCCTGCACTTACAGGTTTTTCTCTCTTACTTGGCCCCCCTTGGAGCTCTTCAGCTCTTCTGTCTAATCATGGAGTGTTCCTTATGGTGCTCCGGTGACATCCAAAGCAAGAACAAGCAAACAAAAGCTGTACCTCATCATATTTCTTATAAGTCAGGGAGAAAATATCAAGAAGTAGCTCATTTATTTCACTACACTAAGAAACCCAAGAATCAGGAGAGAATCCAGGAAGATAAAAATCCTCCAAATTCTGTGCTGCAAATTAAGATCAAAAAGAAGGTCCATGGCAGAGCAGAGAAGACAACAGAGTAATAATGGTGACGCTGCTTACGACTCCTGCAATGCTTTCATGATGATGCTGAACCATATTAAACACCAAGACAATGGTGATTTTATGGCCCCATACAGTGGCAAAGAGACATTCTCCAATTATAAATACATCTGCTTATTCATACAATGGTAGTTCATCCTATCTCTAACAGATCTCTGACTCTTAGACAGTCAGCGTAATTATCTCTGTTTAAGAGATGAGATGCCTAAAAGCCGCTGAAAATATGCCAGCTTTCACTCTGGTGCTCCCTTTACTAGAAACGTCGCCAGAAATCTCGAGTCCCTTGTGAAAGCCTACAGTGGCTAGCTGTGGCCACCGGGTGCGGTGATTTCTATTTACAGCTCTAAAGCCTCAGATGTCAGATGAAGGAAACAAATTTTCAATGATAACTCCTAAATGCCTCTCAGATTGTTAAGCCTAATTTCTGTCCTGCATCCTTTCATCCCTTCTATCCCTTCTGCTTACCTTACAGCAACAAAACCAAATGGATTTGGCCTGCACCTGTTCACCACCCAATGATAGAACCTAACAGAGCCGCTTGGGCCACTGATTATTTCAGGAAGTTATTTTCCTAAAGGTGCTACTGGAATTGGATGCAATATAACAGATGACAACAAAGGATGCTGGCGTCATTATTCATCTCCCTCCTTCCCGTCAGCACCACACTGGAATGGCTGGGAGCCTGATTTCTTTCTGTAGTATGGTATAAATATAGGGGCAATTTTGGCAATGAATGAATATGGAATCATGATATGAGGAACTCTGGCATGATGCCAATGCTTATTATGAAAGACATAGCTTCAGGTCATAAGACTGTTCTATTGTGCTGGCTGGCAAGGTCCTAGGGGTGCTGCAGAAGAAATATGTCAAGGAATTAATCTCTGGTTTTTACCTGCCAATCAGAGTTAGCATAGCGTCCTCAAACAGCAGGTGAGTTTCCTGGCTGCAACACCTCTGTTAGGGTCAGAATCAAAATAAGAAACTTTTCTGAAAGACAGTGGTCTAAAAAGATACTAAAGCCCAACAGATCCTGGAACTGGCCTAACACAGTCACTAAAACCTTCTCTCCTTTGCACAGGTGGCAGATGACATTCTTTATGGGCCATTCTGTCCAAAAAACAGGAAGAAGAGAAACATAAAAATACTAAAAATGAAAATCAAAATGCTTTAGCACTGAGGGAGAAGATAAAAGAAAGAGAAAATGAAGTGCAAATGTCAGATGTTAGTCATATTGCTTACCACACCGTTGAAGCTGTTGAGATATTATGGTGATAAGCATAGAAAAGAATCTATATAGAACAAGGGTGGACTTGTCCATGGAATTTTGGTGTTTCTACATTCAACCTTCTCAGCATGCAATGCACTTGCACCTTCTACCATTGCGATTAGTTATTTCACATTGGTATGTTACGAAGCTAATGAATGCTTATAAATTATTCTGTGCTCCTCAGAGAGAGGGAGGATTTTGAGCTACACCCATTAGAGATGAAACCAAATACTACAGAGGTAAAAATACTGAAAACCAACATTTCCAAATGGAACACATATATTCAAGGAGACTCAGTCTTCAAGGGAAAAAAATGAAAAAAAAAAGAAAGTTTGGTCTCTAAATTCAGTGTGTGGGAAGTTAAAGAAATAAAGAAAAATAGTAATGAAATAACTTGTTTGGGTCAGGACTATTTTGTGGAAGGATGGTAAAGTAAATCTGCTAGTATCAGAAAATTATGTAAAACCAGAACCTAGTTGAAAATATTTTCTATTAAGATTTTGTATAAAAGCTGGTCGTAGGAAAGGAACTTGAGTCAAGCAAATAGGAACTGATTCCATTTAAGATATAATGATAAAAAGCAAGTATTCAACTAATAATTTATAATTCAAAAGGACAAGCTTTGATGAACTAATGGAACTGTTTAATAAAGTCCATTAAGATGAGAATCCCAAGGGATTTGGTCACGGAAGAAGCCTGGAATTTCAAAGTCAAAAGTATTGAATCTTACAGAACATTTTACCTCAAACTACAGAAAATTGTGTAAGAGCTCTCAAATGACCTACAAGAATAACCACCCCAAGAAGGCTATTAGAAATAAGTAGGAGAGACCTCAAAAAATGATGTAGCAGGAAAAGAGCTATGAATCAAGAAATGAAAGACGAAACTTAAAATTGTCAGAATAAAATCTAAGTTAGGCCTTGAAAAAGATATTGAACTATAGGCTATTTCCTTTTTGAGCCATATAAATGGAAGCAAAAAGGCACAAGGAAAGAAGAAGTAGAGCAGCTTTGCAGTCAGGATAAAGCAGAGATTAAAGATAATCTAGGTGTGGCCAAAAAATGAAACAAACTTTGCCTCAGGTTTCAAAAAAGACAATTATGTTGAATTGGGAGGAAAAGCAGAATGTTTAATGGCAGCTTTCATTTCCACACCCTTGTTATCTCAACTGCAGTGGAAACAGAAGTCATGAGGCTTAAAACACTCAAGTCAGGGGGATTAGGTGGTCTCCCTTGTAGGATTTATAAGAAGTATTTTTAAACACACCTTTCAAGTCAAATTTGGTATGACGGTAGAACACCAAAAGCTGTGCCTACGGTTAAAAGAGGAGAAAGTAATCAAGCATCTGTAAGCCTGTAACTCTGTACATTGCTTTAGGACAGATTTTGAAGGAAAAGTTATTTAAAGACAATTTAATAGGATGTAAAACAACAGGGATTTAATCAAATGTGGATCATCCTAGACAGATTGGCTAGACAAAGGAAGTGCACTGGATTTCATATATCAAGACTTCAGGAAATGGTGCCAACTAAGAGGCTTGTCATTTAAAAATCAAAGAAAGGAAGGAAGAATCTGTGAAGTGAGTACGAAACTGTCAGGCAGTAGCGATAGAGGATCTGGAGATGAGTGACTGGTAGAGTTCTTCAAGGCTTACTACTGGGACCGATGATGATTAATAGTCTAATGCCTGTGTTTTACTCAGGAAGCAAGGGAGTGAGATACCAATTTGCTTATACCTCTCAAATTTGTACTTTTATCAGTAGAGGACAACTAGGATATCATATAAAAGAGCTGGATATTCTTGAGGAGTAACAGGATAGCAGCTCATAACCGAAAGTTCTGCTGTAAGGCGAGAGCTCATCAGCTGAAAAAGATGAAGAAGGACCTGAGTGGACTAGCTAATTGAAGAATTATACGAGTGGCCAGTAGAATGAAGACTCCTGCAGTTTATGGTTGTATTAGATTTGTATCTAGAAGAGCCTGGTCACTTGCAATACTTTTAAACTTCTTCTTATACGTGTTCAAAAACTATAAATTCAAACTTAAACAACTGCAGAGAAGAGATACAAAAAGATCAAGCTAGTGGGACACATGCGTTATGGAGACTGAAAGTGCACTGCCAAGTTAGCAAAAATAAGACTGAAAGGTGACACATTTTGTAAATACAGATAAGTTAAACATCAGGAAGTACTCGACTCTTAAGGCTAGTGGTTTTCATGAAAGTTGGCGCAATGGGAATAAACTGCCTAAGAATAAATTTTATCTGGGACTTAACAGGTTTCTACTGACAGAGAAAACAAAACCACTAACTTTGTGTTTTTAGCAAGAACTTCAGCGTTCTTATGCAGTAAATTCTTTGTCATGGTACCAGCGATTGTAATGATTGGACTCCATGAGTCTTCCTACTGCTGTATTCCTAAATGATCATAAATGAAATACTGTAATTCACAGGTCTGAAAGCCTAGTATCACCTAGTCCAAATTCAAGAACAACGCATTTCTTGTTTACATACCTACTCATCTGGAGGCTTTTTACAGCAAAAATCCTCATCACAAGAATTGTGTCTGGTGCAGTGAAAACACTGTGACTTTCCTGCATTTATCTTCTGCCTGGCTGAACATCTCACTACGGAACATCTTATATGGCTTTTATTAATGCATGTATTCTAAATCTCCAAATCTATAGTTCACATGGTTGTCGAAAAATCATTAAATTTGTATGGAAATTTCACAGGTTGAAACTCTCTAAATGTAAAATTTCAAGATGAAGGAGCTGGGATTTGCTGAGGATTTCCAGAAAACTAAATAACTACTTCTTATGAAAAAAAGAAAAAAAGACTCACCTCTCTCAACTTACTTCAGTAAGCTCATTCACATGTCAAAGTCTTTCTCCCACTATCCTCTTATCCAGCTTGCCTCATCCCCAAACCATCTGACACTTTCCCTCATTTGACACCACACATCCTGCTAGTCTTATTTTTCCCAGAGCCAATTAATAACACCTGCTCATCGCCCCCCTGCAGAGCCTCTCTGCACCTTCTCTGCACCTTAGAATTTTGTAGGAGGTCAAGAACCTTCTAGATTTATTTAATCTGTCAGAAAGCAAGCTTGTAACTGATATTTAGGTCAAATTTTATATAGTATTGCTATAATTTGCTGACATAATTCTGCATTATAGTCAGACTTTTGCATATGACTTTTTGTCAGAGTTGTAACCTGCAATTTTAAAAGGAAATAGCCTGAAAACCATTATAAAGTGGAAAAACTTCCTCTTCCTTGTAATTCATGTCAATAGACTTCACCATCTCTAGAATTATACGTCCTGTATTTCATGGCTTAAATGAATCATTCTAAATTTCAATATTCTCTGTTCTCACTCACCTACTTGGTATCATTTCTATACTGTACCTGGAATTTTACATTCCGTCAATTTCTGCGGTCTTGCAAACGAATTGTAGAAGTTAGCAAATGTAATTGTCAGGAAAAAGAAATTGTGGTATTTCCTCAAAAAAGTTTCGATAGTGGTGAAAATTTTATGTATAAACCTGAAAAACTCCCCCAAACCAAAAATAAGAATAAAAAAAAGAAAAAAAAAACAACACAGAAGGACATAGTTTTCACAAAGTAAAAATGTTTAGTCTGTGTTGAATAATTCCAGGTTCCTTATTTTCTCTGATATGGTACTCACAAGCAGTTGCAAGATATACCATTCTCTAACTAGAAATAAAATAAGTGGTCAATGATATTATGGGCACATGATCAGTTGTCATCTATTTTGGAGCTGCACTTTTCATTTTTTGCAGGATTTTGGTCCTTATTTTCCAATTTGTGTCTGGGGAAGGCCAGAGGAGTGCCAGATTGGGGAAATTGCATTGGCCTCTGGGAAAGAAAATTCCAGTCATAAAAATAACCTGGCTGAAAAGGGACAAGTGGTGTGGCAGTGAGGTCCATCGGCGACAGAAACCATGGGAGGCAGTCGTGGACAGCTGACCTGGCCATCTTGCTCTATGGTCTGAGGAAACCACTATGGTCTGGCCGAAGAGAGATAAGCATGGTGAGGTGAAGACATCCCAGTATGAAAAGTGGAGTAGAAAAAGTCAGCAGAGTTGAGGGTAAAAAACTCCTGGGGTCTCTAACGTCATCTGTCCCTTAACAGCTGAAGCACTTGCTGCGTGCAGCAACAGTGACAACTGGCTGGCCCTTCAGAAGGGAGGGCTGTCTTCCTCAGGAATAGGAAGGAACTGAGAAAGAATTGTTTTCCTTCTTATCGCCACTGTTGTCCATTTCCTTTCTGCTCTACGGACTTTATATTTTCCCTGTTCTGTTTCTCTCCTTTCTCTTTTTAAGTTGCCCCTCTTCTAGCTACAAGGACAAGTAAGAAAGAATCACTGAAACAAGGAGACTGAGTAAACTAAATGATTTGACAGTTTGGAAATTATTAAAAAAGTTCTTTCTGTTATAGCTGGAAATACAGCTATGACATCTGGTGTTGTCAGATGTGGAGTTTTGACTTTGAAAAAACATTGCCTACAGTTCCCGTCAAATCTTTGTGCTTAGTAAGACTAACTCCAGTCACTGATTTATCCATGACCTAGCCAGTAACATTTACCCACCTTTGCAAAGCAATCTGGGCTGCACAAAAGCCATATGGATGTGGAAATGAAAACACTGAAGTTCGGATATCTATCCATGGTCTAAATTCAGATGCATTCTTAGGAATTCTGTAGGGTCGCAACTGGTGACCATGCATCTTTCATCAGTTGCAGAATGAGGAAGGAGTACTCTGAAGGATTACTAGTTTTATGTGCTATTTTGAAAGAACAATTATGGTACGTGTGAATCAGTAATCCAGTGGTGTTTTATAGGCAATCAGTTTTGTGATATTTATTCATTTCCTCCATTCCCTGTCTAAGCGGCTTAGGGAATTTCAGGGGAAAAAAATAAGAAAACTATGAAAAATGCATAGTTAAACATTCAGTCACGAAACACTGAAGTGAAGGTTTAAACAACCTAAATAAAACTAATATGTATTCTTGGCATATGGATCAACTACAAATCTGAGACAACATATTTCATTTCACCATACAGCAGTACAAATCTAGTTTCAAGGAACAATGGCTGTAAGAAATAGCTGTTATTGTAATTTTTTAGAGTTATTATTTCTTAAGAAAATTATTTCCAATTAATAAATATCATGGAAAATGTTCCTTCTATGAAGTCTCTCTCAAAAGAAAGCATTTAAAAACAAACCTCATGCTAGAAAAAATGAGCATGCATTAGAGAAGCTTGCTGTGTGGTGATGAAATGCCCATTTCCACTCCATTTCCAAGAAGAGGGAGTCTGGTTTACCAAACTATCTGGGTCTAAATCCTTGCCACCAAAAATATTATAGGAAGCCAAAGATGGCCGGCATTTTTCTGTCCAGACCTGGGTGGGTTTGATGATCGTAGAAGATCCACAAGAAAGTATTCGCTAATCTCTTGTTGCCCTCACATCAGCCTTCATAGTCACCCCATACATCAGAGGAAATGGTTCTTCTGCCCAGCGTGGGTTGCTGCTGAATAGCTCAGCGAGGTGTCCAAGCCAGGCCCATGAACTTAGGTAGCCTAATGTGCCCCGTGAGGCCATGGATCATTTCTGCTGCATAAGGCCTCCACTGCTACACTTCTGCTTTACAATCTGAGTCTAGGAGTAAACTAAATCATCTGAAAATAATTCAGGCATTGATGGATGGAGCTTGCTCATGGGATGAGAAGCAACGAGGACACTACCCTGTTCTCTCTTTAAATTTCCTTTAAATCACGTCAATTATTAAAATTATCACAACAATCAGCTAAGATAATGTAAAAGGTCTGGATTTTCCATTGAATAGAACGACTATGCACACACAAACACATATAAATACACATATCTATGCAAATTCAGAGAAAAGCTGACACATCCTGTTACCTTCTGTGAGCGAATCATTAAGTTTTATGTGCAGACACCTCTGTTTTAAATCATCAAGCTAGCAGCAGAACTACTTGGTTTATCCGAAATCTCCCTTCAGCCCCCAGCCTCCGAATAAAAGACTAATTGCAGATGCTTTTAGTACAGAATCACTTCATTAATCCCAGCTACTACCCCCATATATAAATGCATTATAACTCAGTTCTGGGATTCATTAATTGACCTAGTTAATTCGATCCCTAATAGCCTGTAATTAGGGATGTGTAAAATAGATTGAAAAAAATTGTTGCAAGCAGACATTCCCTGAACGGTGGGTGTATAAACCTTCGGTAAAGCTTGTTCCTGAGATGAGTCCTTTTATCTTTAAAAGGCTTTAGAATGTTCGCACTAAAAAGGAGGGAAGGAGAGGGAAATGCACGAAAAACAAGGAGAGCAGATAACCTTTGATGCCAAGTTAATTTCATTTACCCATGTTACCTAATCTAATTCGAGAACTCCACTGTTATCTGTCAGAAAAAACACGTGTAGCAAAATGGGCTGGAATCGAGGAGAGAAATCTGAATGGAAGTTCCTAGAAATGCACAAAAAAGGCCTGCATTCAGCTCTTTTTGAATGCCAAACTGCACTTTCAAATGCCACAGCGTTGTCCTGCGTGGCAGGCAGGGTACCTGTTGAAAGATCTTCCACCTTGGAGCAGAGCAGGCATCCTTAGCGTATGCAGCACCCAGGGGAAAACAGTGCTTGAGAAGGTGAACTGCTGAATATGGACGTGTTTTAATAAAGCATTTCATTTGAAAAGTTTTTGCAACATTCAGACAGATCGAGTTTTAGGGAGGAAGTGACTCTGCAGTCAGTGCCTGGCCTGCTCTACTGTCAGAGGAAATAAGTGAAACTAAAATGAAGTGATAATATACTGTAGGAAATTTAAGAGAAAGGCAGGCAGAGGAAAAATGGCAACCTGGGACCATACAGCTGATCCCCAAAATAGACACAATGACCAGTGCCAAACTAGCTGCCAAAAACAGTAGATTGTAAAATTACCTAATACCTATGTCATGTTTACTTTATATTTACATTGGGGAACGGGCTCCCCAACAGACACAATACTCCACAGTATTTTTGTTCACTGTCACTATCATTATCCACCATCTGCTCTGCCAAATTTCCTTTCTGTTCTTTTTTGTGCATTCATCAGTGCAGTAGTAAGTAACTACCTTAATGACTGCAGCATATTGCTTCTGGATTAGCAGCAGATATTGTACTACTCCTGGCTTATGGACAGAGCTGTAAGTAGGAGACCTGGCAGGGGGTTCCATTTAAAATCCTTTACCCTTTGCAAAAAGAAACAGAGTAACTAGGAAAGTTTTGTCCCAGGTCACTAGCAAGGATGTGATCTATGGTTTGGGTAAAAAAAAAAAAAAAAAAAGG